>VXAV01004763.1:54713-70079 GCA_013399715.1 Alectura lathami
TTAAACTGCGAGTCTTCGAAGGAGGAACATTTTTTTTCATTTGCTATTTACTATTGACATATTTATCTGCCTTCTAACATGCTTACATGGACATTATGTTAGACCTCAGTCAGAAGACAAGTCTCACCATTTTGTGGGAATGAAAACTAGCATGGAAATAGCAGCACCCAGGAGTCCCTCACAGAAGACTAATAGAGTATGGTTGGGCTGCAAAGCAGGCAGCTACTGTGCAATGGGACCATTGCCCTCCCCTAAACCCGTGACAGGCAAAGAGAGCAAAGTATTTTACTCTAAGGTAAAGGCTTTGTAAGGACTACTCCAGGACAGTGATGAGAAGCACGGATTTGGCTGCATAGTGGAAGCAGTTGTTGGACGAATGGAGAAGCGCTCAGCAATCTTATTTTCAACATTAGCACACAACTCTTCCCTCTCCTCTGTCAGAGACCTCTTTGATTGTGGGTTTTGTAGATGCTTGTGGAGTTGATGTATCCTTCTTACATCTTCAGCAGGGCACAGAACCCATCCTGTGGAATAATAAAACTTTTGTTCACTTAGCCAGACATTGTCATGAATGTATTAACTTCCCGTTGCCTGGTACATCTTGTCTTTAATGGTTTCTCCTCTTCTATAAAATTCAGGACAGACTATCTCTCTTTATGCACTTTAAAGCACTGTGGTTATGTCACATATAATTAAACTAGCCAGGCAAACATAGATGTGTAATTCCCACTTTCTTGTTGGAGGATCTTATATCATGCCCACAAAAGCCATGCCCTAATGTTGTCTGACTGCTTTATGTTTACAAGACTTATTTTAAAGCGTGAACTGAGGAACCTGATGCTTATCTGCCCATTGTGCAAAGTCCAATAGTATTTGTAGCTGTGCTTTTTTCACGGCTGAAAACTTGGAACCTGCATTTTAGAGCGCGCATGTCACAATACTGATAAGTGACTAAAGAAGTTCCATTTAAAAAAAAAACTTCTTGTTGTTCACACAATAGTAATGGATAGTACCATTTTGCTGATAATTTCATGACAGACTTTGATCCTTTTCTGTGTCTTTGGCTCGTATTTGAAAAATAAGTTTGCAAGTTGTGCAAAGAAATGTCCCTAAATATTCATTTGACTGTTCAATTCGAAGAACATGGGAAGCTGCTTTCAATTAAAAAAGCCTTTTATTAACTTGTCTTCAGATGAACCTAAATGAAACAGTGCCGCCAAACATGGATATTTATTACATATGTTAGCTAATGTTCATTTACTCTTAATACAACCAGCTCAGATCTTCTAGTGGGAATTTTCTAGTCACCAGGAAACAAGTTTAAAATATCCTGCTCATCACTTGAGCAGTCAAAGCAGCACCTATTAATTCCAGATGAGCTTTTAGGATAACATTTGTGCATAGAATTTCTAGTACTAAAATACATTTTTAATGTTGTCTGATGGCTGATGACACCATACGTGTTACACACAGTACCTATCACAACAGCTTCCATGGGGCCAGACAATGAAATTGGAATTATTTTCTTGAATTTGATTATAATTTATACTACCCTGATGACCTTCACCCATTTTTTTCTTGTATTTGTGTCCTAGAGCACATACTTTTTTTAATATGTAACTATCTGCTTAGTGAGCCAGAACTGCAGTTTTTGGATTGGTTTAGATATGACATTTGTGATTAACCCAGCAGAGGATGAAGACATTTGCAATGCAAAATTTGATACATATTTATATGTAGGTAATGGATTTAAATAATAATGTATGCAATGTAATGCAACTTTATGTAGATTAAAGTGCTTAAGGAGTAATTAAGTGCAGTTTTCTATAACATTAATTAAAGGCTTTACTATCAGTAGGTTGATCTAGAAATCAAATTTGAGCTGGGTGTGCCATTTACAGCAGTAACTTTCTTTTTCGAAGCATTTAAAGATAAAACTGGTTTATTTGAGTATTTAGCACTCATTTCAAAGAAAACCTGAGCTTTTTACATCTAAAATTAACACCTGATGGCTGCATATTACTCCTCCTTTCTCTTTTACCAGTTGACCTAAAGAAGAGCTCAAACAAAATCTCTAATTTCAGACAACAATGAACTTGTGTGGGGGTTTGGAACGTGATCTTGATTTCAACTGTTCAGCCAGGCTGGGCTGCTGTTTGGATATGTGGGGCTTTATTGACACAAAAGGCAATTTCCAGTGATGTGATTTAGCACTTTACACTCACCCGCATATGTTTAAGAGCCTGTGCCAGTAAAATCTCTGAATTTGGTGCAGGAATGAATTTCTCATCAGAAGCAAATCTGCAAGAGATGCACACAATGTTTAACCTTCCGCCTTCCAGCAGAATAGAAGTTTCTTGTCAGGGGACGCTGATGTAGGGAGCTCTATAAAGACGATTACTAGATATTTTATGTCTATATATGAGGAACACTTTAGGGTGAGTAAACTCTGTGGGTGCATTTGCACCTGTTAAGGGAGACACAGTTTTTATTTCTTCCTTTTCCCCTATTCAAAACCTCCGATGCTCAGAAGTGACTAGCTGGAAATTGCAGTTTGGAGGTGTGAGTGTGAAAGCAATTCTAATGTCTTTACAAAAAACCCTGTGTCTGAACTTTGAAAATATGCTGCTCTTCAAGAGTTATCTGATGGTATCAGTCAGGAAGAGCTTGGCTTGAGAGGAGTGATGGAGGAACTTGCACAGGTCTCTAGCACCCAAGGCGGCACTTTCTGGCCCCTGGCTGCTGCTCCAGAAGAACTTCTGCCTCTTCCAGGTTATAACCAGACAGACCTGATCTCAGGTACCCCCCAGTGTCTAAGGCAAGTCTTGGTGCTTATTTAGATGACTGAACCTCTTCCTCCTGCATGATGTGGGTGAGGGACAAGGTGCTCAGAAACATTTGTAATGCGGCAAAGTATTGAGGAAAGGGCCACCTCTTCCTGGTGCAGGAGAGCAGTGAAGCAGAGCAGTGCCTGGTTACACCCTATGTGTTGGAGGACCAAGATGAAGCAGGGTATGAATAATGGCTGTTGACTGGGCTTTTCTCGCAGAAGAAAAGGCCTAGCATGTGTCATTTAATGCAGATAGGTCATGGATTCCTAAAACATTGTGTCAGGTTTTCCAGTCCTGGAGCTCTGCTCTCACTAAGGAGTGGAGACAGCAAATTTGCTCTAGTGGTACTGTGTTCACATTCCTCTAGGCACAACTGTCAGAAACTTCAGGCTTGCTGCATTTGTTAATAACAGCTAATTAAATATTGTGGTTAAATATCTATTTTAATATCCTGATGCTATTATACGCTTTAATATTTTGTGACTGCAGGACAAAATTGCTTTGAAAATAAATGTGAATAGCTGAGATTTTGCTATGTATTTGAAAGAAATGTATGAACCCTTCCTCTTCTTTTTTTTTTTTTTTTTTTTTTTTTTTTTTTTGTTTTTTGGTATTAAAGTGAATGAATGCATTTCTCCATTGCCAGGGAAAGACAGCTTCAGTATTTTTATAATGTCCTTTTCTGATTCAGTCTTGTTTTTTATATTATGCTTTAGGTTGTGGTAGATAATAAACAAAGTGGATCTGATTCCTTGGGAAATAAAATACACAAAGCTGATTTAGTGCTGACTTCCAAGTCTTGCTTATAAGAAGTTTCCTGAAGCAAGTCAATATTTCAAAATCTGGTCCCAAAATGTATATAAATCTCTGAGATGAAAAGAAAAGATTCTGGAGCAAACAATCCACGACTAAGATGCAGCCAAGGGAATGTATTTATAGAAAAATGATGGCTTAGAAAACATTTCATTATAACAGAAAGATGAATGAGATAAATGAATGCATGCAGTCATCAGTCCTGATATGCAGAGACAAACCTCTGTGGGAGGAACATTATCACTAAACAAGTTTATGGTAAAAAATGTTACAACTGCCCTGAATATCAACAAGACTCACAAAGTCAGAAATAGAATCTCGATTGCGTCTTTCTGATTGACTTTAACCGTCCTTCTGAAAAAGGCACAAGAGGTCTCTTCAGGGGAGTTCTATGTCACCTTTGAAAACTGGGACAGAGCTGACCCACCAAATAAACGATTGCTCTCCTTTGGCACAGAAATGTCCACTGACTTGCATGCTTTGCTACCATGGTTTGAGTTCCAGAGCCCAGGTAAACTAACACGACATTTTATAACTACTTTTAGAAACAAAAAGAAAAACAAAAGAAGAAATGCCCTGATAAGTAGGCCACGTTCACCCCAAAAGAACTGAGAGTGCTTATTGTGTTCAGTTGCCGCTTACAGAAAACATTCCTGCTGTGAATGAGGACAAACCAAAAATATTCAAAAGCACAGAGATTTCATTTTCTGCAACATCAAAGAGCAGAGCTGGCTAGGGAAAGGGTTGTGACAGCAGTGCTAGCAAGCCGTGTGTACCTGCAGAGTCAGCACCAGAGAGTGTTCAGTTCCAGGCAGCAGAATGGAAGGACACTGTTGTGTCCTCAGTGACAATATAGCCAACTACACCATTTGTTAAACAACAAAGGGGAGAAGGGAAAATGCTACACTGAACTCAGCTGTTTGTATCAAAAGAAAAGCAGAATACAAAGGGCTACCTTAGAATATTATCCTTTTCACTCCTTTAAAAATGAAAGAGTGAGCCAGTTTTACGATTAGACTTCTTACTCTTTTACCCAGCCATTTGCCTGTTCCTCCTAAAAATCTTCTCACTTGAATATATTATCACATGAACAGTGTGAAATTTTGAGGCATTATGGAAAAGTAAACTTTACTGCACTCTTACCTGCTGTTACCATCCGGTTCAAGTAGGGAGCCCAGCAGCAAGCATGTGCTGCCACAGAGATTTCATGTCAGTGACACTTTTCTTCAAAACGCCTCCTTCATGTGAGCCCTATAAACCAGAACATATCTTGCTGGTGAGATGAGTTTTAAGAAGAGGTGTCATTTTTAATCAAGGATTCTGGATCTGTCTGTTATTCAGGAGTACTCACTGCTCAAGTTGTAGTGATTGCTGCTGTGACAAGGGAAGCAGAGCCAGAGAATCTGGAGGCAGCTCTGTGCTCCGAGGAGGGAACCAACAGAATTGCCTTAAGATGTTTGAACTGATTGTTGTTCATCCTACTTCTTTTGCCCCTATAATAAACAAACACTACCTATATCCTGTATCCATTACTAGAAGTTAGTTTATAATTCTGTTCTCTCCAGCATTCCCTTTTTTATTTAACATCTCACTTATCCTGAACAACAACAAGAAAAGCTTACAATTTAACTGGTAAATCGAGCACCTGTGTGCAAAAAAGACACTCAGATACAGAAACTGCTAACCCATCAAGTTCTGGTCCCTGTGTCAGTCAAACTGAGTAATACATTAAATTTGCTAAATCTCTGTTGCCCATTTCTGCTATGGACCTTAATCTGTGGTCTTTGTCTCAGTTACTGTGAAGTGGTCCCTAACTGCCAAATGACAGAGATGATGAGTACATTAGTGTTTCAGCTTCTCTCCGACGGACGAGTGACTGACAGAATGATAAGCAATCTTTATGCATTCAGAGTTTCCACAGTAATGCCAGATGGTGCTGGAAGATGGAAAACAGTCTCTAGACCCCAACAAACTTTGCCTTGCATACTGTCACGTTCACCCTGAATTTAGCAAAAATTAGCAACATAAATTCCATGTGTTGAAGAGAAGTTTGTTGTTAACTAACTGTTTTTTTTTTTTTTTTTTTTTTTTTTTTTTTTTTGTGAGGCCAGGTTTCACATTCTAGACTGAGTCCTGGTAGCCCTGCAGTGCCATGGCACTGATGGGGCACCTGCACCAAGTACCACACCACTGAATGTTTCTTGCCAGGTGTAGCAGTGAGAGCTAGCCACGGGGCAGTCGGGGCAGAGCAGTGTCCTCTCTCCCCAACAGACCTGGAGGGGGACATGGCTCCAGGCAGGTCATGTGGCAGCACCATGTGGGAGCTGGCCTTGGGAACCAGCAGCTTGACCCTGGATGAGATGTTGTGGAACATCTTGGTGCACACAGGGCCTGACTTTCCCTGTACATATTTGTCTAATGCTTTGGCTCCAAGTTGTGGCCTGAAGATCTCCTGGAGTCCCAGTTTTCATGTGTTCATGCTGCTGCACCAGGATGTACCTTCTCCCTACCACTGTTTGCCCCCATTTCCCAAGTCTACTTTTATTCATGTCTCCTCAAACAGGAAAATGCAGTGATTATAACAGTCATTATCAAGAAATTAAGTTTGTGGATTAAGAGACTCGGTTTGCTGGGGGATGTGTACAAGGTGATGAAGTATTAGTTAACTCAAGCAAAAAAGCATGGATCTGTCTCTGGGCAGAGCAGCAGTGACTTCCTCTTCCTGGCTATTGGGATCACCGCGTCCATTATCTTGTTTGCGTGCCACCTGAAAATCTGCTTGACTTCCACAGTTTGGAAACACTCCAATGCCAAGAGCTAATTACATGCTAATCTTTGAGCAGTGTCAGTGACAGATTATCCTTCAAGAGAGACTGAGCACTCCGCCTAAGGCACTGTTTACAAACTCATGACTCAGCTGGATTTATGGTACCAACACACCATGTCAGACCAATACCATTTCACATGGAGAGCCAAAACACCCTTAAAACCTTTCAGAGTGTTTCAGGGTGAAGTAAAGTTTTGAAGTTAGAAATGATATCTCTTAGTAAACCAAGCTGTATAGGGATACAAGATTTTGGAGATAAATGTTCAGGTTGTTTTAGTACACTCGTAAGTTATGAGTGAGGGTAAAGTTCAAAGTTTGTTGAAGTCAATGGAAAGGTTCATGTTATTTTCAACAGGACCTTTAAGCATTTAAGTATCAATGCCAGATATATTTATTTGGGATCAGCTCCCAGTGTTCCTCCAGGTGTTTTCTCTGTTGCTCACATTTTCCTATAGAGATAAGTAACACCCAGAAAACTGCCTGTCGAAATTTGGGTTTGCGTTTTCTTTGCCCTTCAGCATTTCTGGAACACTCCACCAACTCCTAACGCATGCACACGTGTGCACACACAGTAGAGACATGATGGTTGTGTACACTGAATTTTTTGCCATTATTTAAAAAGTGTTTCTGGATTACCCGATTTGTTATCTTATTGTTAGAGTGAATGTTGCTAAACATCAAGGTTTTCCAAAGATGAGAACATAATCAAGTACTCTTTACTCACTGTGTGCTTGCTTCTGTAATTAGCAACTCCAAATCCACCCCTCCCTATGAGATACATTTTGAGATTTTTTTGAAGCATGTTGTCCTGTCAGAGTTTGTGAATCCAGGTTGCATCCAGATTGCTGTACTATTTCCCTTACAGCAACTTGTGCTAAGGGGTACCACAGGCAGTGCAAGCTGCCAGATGTTCTTCAGTTGGTAGGAGACCATGGATACAGGGCTGGGCTCAGCCAGTCCCACCACCAGCCATCTGCTGCCCATGCCAAAGTTACTGAGTTACTCAGGGAGCTGAACAGACAGACAGACTAACTGCATAAAACTCATTTTTGTAAGAAGGAGGGTTGAAAATATGTTTTTAATGAGGTTTGACACTAAGCATATTTTCCTATGTTATGTGCATGATAGAAATGCGGTTCCTAGCACTGCTATGGGAATTGCACTAGTTAGCTAACTTCAACCTCCAAACCAGCAGACAGCAACAACAAAAATATTTTGTGCAGTACCGAGATTAATAATCATTTTTCCTGTGGTCTTTTTCCTTTTCTAGGTGATGCTGTGCGTCGAGTACAGCACTGCTAGCCATCCAAGGGAAGGGATTTTCCCACTCTACTCCGCACTAGTGCGGCCTCACCTCGAGCACTGGGTGCACTTCTGGGCACCACAATGTAAGAAGGAAATAAAACTACTAGAGAGCATCCAAAGGAGGGCTCCAAAGGTGGGGAAGGGTCTAGAGGGCAAGACATGAGGAGGGGCTGAGGGGGCAGCTGTGTCAGGGGAGGGTCAGGCTGGGTGGTAGGAAAAGGTTCTGCACCAGAGGGTGGTGGGCATGGGACAGGCTCCGCAGGGCAGTGGGCACGACCCCGAGCTGCCAGAGTTCAAGGAGCATTTGGATACTGCTCTCAGACACAGGGTTTGGGTTTGGGTGGTGCTGTGTGGGGCCAGGAGTTGGACTCAGTGATCCTTGTGTGTCCCTTCCAACTCAGGATATTCTATGAATCCATAATTCAAATAAGGATGCACTCCTTTTTAATGTCAGTGTTGTAGAAATCTTTCTGACGTTGTCATGTAAAACTCTCACATCTAGGCTTTTAAATCAGCCCATCGCATTGTAAATAATGCTTCCTTGTATTTATTATTGGACTTTCATTTTATATTGTGTGCCAGTGACCGCAAGCAGCTGGTTGCATCAGCAATATGGAACGGTGATACCTACATGTTGCAGTAGTGTAATGTTTTTGACTTTGCAGTCTGTTTTACTAGCAGAGCAGTGCTGCTTCAGGAAATCAATTTAATAGTGCATTAAAAATGCTTATAATATTCTATATTGAGAGAAAGAAATGCAGAGGTAGAAATGGCTGTTTGTTTTTTTTTTTTTTAATATATATTAGGCATGATTTTTTCAGGCGCAATCACAGTGGCTTAATGACTTTCATAAAGGCATGATTTATCTAGGACTTGATGAAATAATGGTACCATCAAAGACTAAATTATGACAAATAAAGCTTTTTTTAATGCATAAGAAATCTCCCACCACTTTATTAAAATGGAAATATCAAATTATTAGCTGGATTAATAATTAAAAATTCACTTGAGATAAAAACTGTTCAATAATATGATTCTAGAAGATCTGAAATACTGTTTTTGTACTACTCCATAATGTTTTCTTTTTTCTTTCAGTTCTGTAGGAAATGTTTAACTGATCATTAATTAAATGGGGGAAAGTAAGATGACCTGGAAGAAGGGTAGAAAATCTAATCTCTTTCAAATATTCATAATATTCCGCATAATATTCAAGATATGAAAAGCCCTTACATTTCCTAACAGATAATTATCAGGTTTTACTAAAACAGAGTTGCTTTATTTTTCAAGCTAATTACAAGAACAGGAACCACGCATGTAGTTGAACGAATTCAAATTGCTGTTTACTTTTTCAAAAGCATGTTTAGCAGTGGCGGTAACTGAATTGCTAGTCACAGGAATTATACTGAAGTGTAAATCAATCAATCTTAATAACAACTGAAAACAAAATTCAACTTTCAGTACATTGGAGTTTCTGTTAAAAAAAAAAGATGAATTTCCTGCCTCTTTCTAGATAAACCCCCCACACTCATGTCTTATTTATATATTTGAGTATTTATGTTTATGTTTACTGTAAGCATTAAGGTTTAATATGTCTTGTCTCTCTGTTGTGAAATCATAAATCTTAAATTCCCCAAATTCCCAGTGCAGCTATTTATTCAGGAAAACCAGGTATTCTTAGATTACTCTGCACTTTTCTTTTGTGACAAACTGAGTGGTCAGATCAGTTGCACAGAACAATTTATTTCTACAAAGCATCTTCTAGCAAAACTATTAGAGGATGCCTTAGACTTTATTGAACTCCATACATTAAAATAAAAGCTGAGTTTGAAGGGTAGGATATGTGGTATAGATAGAAGGAATAAATGAGTGAGTAAGGACAGAGAAAGGCAAAAACCTATTTTTAAAGGATAAAAACTGAGTAAGCTGTAAGGTTTAGAGAGTGCAGAAAAACAACACTGGTGGCATTTGGAACACTGTAATAAGATTTACAACACCTGCACTTGAAATGTCAACACATACATAGTATTTTTTAGCAAATAACAGCCAGACTTTGGAAATGCTACAAGAACCTAAATGAGAGGAGTCTGCACTGGGAAACATGGCAGTCTAGGCCGTACGAGAAGGACAGGGTGAGGCTACTAGGAATTAGCGCTTACTCATTTCTTTGTGTCTTTAAGTCACTGTTAGGTACTATTTAAAGGAATTTCTGTATCCCCGTGCAGCAGGGAAGGTACGTGATCCTGATTTTACAGAAGGAGGAAATTTTAAAGCCCTGGTTATGCAATGCACACAAGCACATGCTTGCCTTTGCTGACTTCTTGCATGCCTGACTAAACTAACGCCCCAGTGATTTCCTAAGTTTGAACAGTCAGAAAGCACAACAGTGCTAGCACTTCCAGAGCCAGATTCCTTACATGCACAGAGTCAGCTCCATCAGCCGAGTGCAGCCTGAACTTTCTGTACTATGCAGGGGATGAGGCTAAGGAATACCTAGTTCTCAGCTCTAAGATCAGACCACTTGGCTATGTTCAAAATGGTGACTAGGAAGAATAAAGAGTATCAAAAACAGAAATGTAGGAAGCAACAAGGTTTTTCCAGCCAGCAGATAGCCAACTGGATGTAACAAAGGTTCTGTTGGTGGATGGGCAGCTGATGGGCCAGAGGAAGTTGTGCAGCAGAAAAAGAAGAGATTATTTAAAATCCACATGATTGTGCCTGGGATTTAAATACATATGCAAATCAGTGATGCAGTACCTTATTCATAACTCAGTAAAGCTAATACAATGCGACGGTATTTGAGAGTGCTGAACAGGAATGTGATATTTCGTGTTGGACTGTATAGGCTTGGTCAGTGCTGAAAAGCCTTTATCAACATTTTGCATTTTACATCCTGACCTGCTGCCCCTTCCCAATGGAGCTACACATCAGTATGTGTGACTGTATGATATAAGTAACTATGCTCACCAGTAGCTTCCTGTTGGTGATTTCCTCAAGTCCTTCTTAAAGGCACAAATAAATCATAACAGATTGCCCTTCTTTAATGCCTGTATTTGCTCAAAGAATTCTAATGAACCAGGAAGTGTGGGCGTACATCCACAGAGTCACACAAGATTGTCTAGCAGAGGATTTTCTCGTTGAATAATATAGCGATGAAGCAACAGTTAAAGAACAGAGATGAAGAGATAAATAGATGTTTCATGTCTCCCACCTTGATCATCTATTCATCAAATCTAACTGATCATGCAGAAATTCTCCCTGGCTTGTAATATTCTGGATGAAGGAACATTGACTAATTCCCAGGCTTCAGGACTAGTAGAGCTTTTTAGAAACAGATTAGGTATTTCTGTTAATATTCCTGCTCTTTCCTTCTTCATTTGTTGCATTGCACTTTGATGAATTCTCTGGTCTTGATGACTTGCTGCAGTTTAAATGATCACTTCTGCTTCATGTCTTTCCAGCAGCATTCTGTCCCTGATAATGCCTTATCTATGCTGCTGGCAAGCAGTAGCTCAGAGGCAGGTATCTCCCCTATCTGTTCTGCAGCTATGATAGTTTCAGTAAGTTATTTACCTTTTGGAGTGCTTTGGTTATCCTTGAACTGGGCTGTTTATTTGCCAGTAGTGAGTTCTTCTACAGATTTCCAACTTTTGAGATGGATAAAGAACTCAGCTTTGTAGTTTAGTAGCCTTCCTTTTATTAATTTTCTCTGTTTTATCTTCTTTGGTACAGTGTTTCAAATGGACAGCACTTACTAATGGGTGGGTCCAGAGGAGGCCGCAAAGATGATCAGAGGCTGGAGCACCTCCCCTGTGAAGGCAGGCTGACGGAGTTGGGGTTGTTCAGCCTGGAGAAGAGAGGACTCTGGGGGGACCTGATAGCAGCCTTCCAGTACCTGAAGGGGGCCTACAGGAGAGCTGGGGAGGGACTCTTCAGAAGGGCATGGAGTGATAGGATGAGGGGTAATGGTCATAAACTGGAAGGGAGGAGATTTAGACTAGACTTAGGAAGAAATTCTTTCCTGTGAGGGTGGTGAGACACTGGCACAGGTTGCCCAGCAAGGCTGTGGCTGCCCCCTCCCTGGAAGTGCTCAAGGCCAGGCCGGATGGGGCTCTGAGCAACCTGCTCTAGTGGGAGGTGTCCCTGCCAATGGCAGGGGGTTGGAACCAGGTGACCTTTAAAGTCCCTTCCAACCCAAACTATTCTATGATTCAATAATTCTATGATCTCTTTAGTCTCTATTTCCCTAAAATCTTACAACAGACCAAAAAAAAAAAAAAAAAAATCCCACTCCTGTAGTACTATAGCATATACTGAAATTTCACACAAAATATTATTTCAGAATATTCAGAGCTTGCTTTGTATATTTCATGGGATCCTTTCTACTGCTGTAATTAATTCTCTGCATCTAGCTAAAGATTGCAATTTTTTTATCTTCCTGAGTATAAAAGGTCTATTAATATGTAAATCTTCTGTTTTTTAGTTTTCTTGGAGCAGAAGAACTTTTTAATATTTTAATGATAAGCTCACAGTAGTGGTCCCTTTCTATGCTTCTAAAGTATAAGTTTTGCTTATATTTCATTACAGAATGCCAAAGTAAAATTCAGATTTAGTTACAGCAGGGAAGATTAACAGTGGACAGCCTCTGTCAGTAGCTGTAGAGTGTTATCAGCAGAGGCAGACATAAAGGTGTTGGAAATGAATGAAGTTAGGGAGTTAAATGCCGAAGTCTGTAAAAAAAGAGAAACGTGGATCTTAAATAGCAGTCAGAATGATCCAGGAATACAGTCAACAGCCTTGTCTATATTTTGTACTGAAGTGTGATTTTGAAGTTGGCTTTACACATGCATCTGTATCTGTAGTAGGTTTCTCACCCCCATCCCAAAACTGCTGGCAGTGAGTGTACGACCTTCATATTCACACAGAGGAAAAACAGGCTCCATCCACACTGGGCACCCAGAGGGTGTCTCTTCTTGCCAGGAACACAAATTGCTGTAGCTCTGTGGAAGTTAGTGGTGATTAGCATATACTCACCTGATGTCTGGCTCTTGGAGGGAAAAATTTTTCATGAGCTGTGAAAGGGTAACTTATGGATAAAAAGAGATTATTTCCTCTGTCTTCTTTCTATATCAGGGAAACTTTCAGGCATATAATGTAAGAAAAAATGTTGAAAATTCAATCAGACAGCATTGCTTGGTCTGGAAATTTATTTCCTGGAAAGCTTTATGATATCTAAAAGGATGTTTTTGACCCTGCTGCATGGATGTCCAAAAACTGTCATCAGCATTTACAGCTGGAGAGGCTGCCAGTGAGAGAAATTGCTAGCTAGCTCTGTTGTCACCTCCCTGGCACAGGGGATTCGAAGACTGAGAGAAATTTCTGTTAAGGAAAAAATTAGCAAATAAGATTATGATTTTAAATACACATTTTTAACCTCAATTAGACACGTACCTACGCAGGTAACCTTGCCACTTGCATTCGAGGAAATCCAAAGTGTAGATCCTTTTGTGTGTAAAATGGTTCTTAAAATTATTTTCCTATGTTTTAAAATCTATCCAAACTCATCTTCATGACTTTAGGATCTTGGCAAGAAAGAACTTAGACCACTAGGAGAGTTATGATCTAAAAAGTATAATCTAGGCCACAGTTCCACATTCATCATTTGGCTAGGAAGGTGACTGGGGTAGGATAACATAAATACTGCAGCTTATTACCAGAACCATCAAGTGTCAAATTTTAATTATGGATTAATAAATTATTTTGTTGAGCATTTTTTCTGATAAAATACACTTTTTTTTTCTGTCTGTTTTGTACGTTGTGGAAAGAAATGTGTGCAGGAGAACCTACTTATAACCTAAGTAGTAGGAATGCACAATAGCATGACAAAGTAATTTTTAGAGCAATGTCTATGCCCTATGGCTCCACACTAAGCAGCTCTAAATACCATGAGCCTTGTGCTAGCTGTTTCTCATCTGAAGCTTCAGAAAGCCTGTGGTATTCTCTTCACTTGAAATTCTGGAGTCATGCTGCTGGCATTTCCCTTCTAGACATCTTTACTTTTATTTCTCTCCTGTGATCTGATTTCCCTTCCAGAATATCTTTGCCTTTCAGCCCTTCCTCAAAATTTTCTTTTCCCATGATCAGAGATGGTGTGTCCCCTATGTACTCCGGAAAAATGAAGAATCCTAAAATATCTGCTTTGAGTGACACAGTCTCTGGAGCCTCAGCACTTAAGCATGCACCCTGTGACTGTGTTGCAAGCCAGGCAGTTAGCACTGGTCACTGAAAAATGATTCTGACCTTCCTGGCCTTTGTGATACCTGCTTTGCATTAAGGCACTGCAGTTACAGTAAGAAATACTCTGCTGTGCTTTGGATGCTCTGGAGAATATGATGTGAAGATATAAAAAATCACGCGGTACCCTTTTGCCCTGTGTCCTGAGAAGAAAACTGCCTAAAACAGAATCTTAATTCAAATGGAGTAGGAGGAATGCAAACAAATGCATGTATTTATGACACACTGTAGACAACAGTTACAAGTATTTATAAAGACCAACAAAAGAAGAAAACGTGTTCAGGGTGTGTTGTGTTAATACTGATAAATCAGTCACATGGCAAGGTGCCATCAAAAACTTTTGCATGTCTTCATGGTGAGCCTGTTCAGGAAGATCACTTAGCTGAAAGCTAATCAGAAGTTAATCCAGAAAAAAACAAAACAAAAAAAAAAAAACAGTATTAGTTTTCAGCCAGATCAGCTGCCTTGAAATCCTGCTCATCCTGTGGTATCATTGATGTGAGCGCTGGCACAAGGGAAGGGTGGAGGGTTGGGAGAGACTGAACAGCCCAGATTTCATCATGTTAAGCTGCTGCAGCTTAACAGAACTGCAGCTGCATATGTGTACGCCACTGCAAAACATCTCTGTCATTTATGCAAGTTTGTACAGGTAATGTAGTGAAGTAAACATCAACATGGAGTAAAAAAGGTGTAGTGCATCACTAGCTTTTCACCTGGAGAAGATACGGAAGACATTTACTCTGTCTATAGTCCTCAGAACTATAGTTCTCCAAACTTCTTTCTTTTGGGCATTCAGTATTGGAGAGACAAAGAACAGTATGGTATTTGAATGCCTCACTTTGAAAGTTCTGACATTACACTGGATTAAAGAAACAGAAATTAGTGGTAGTGTTAAATATGGTGGGTTTTGAAGGCTGTGGATCAGAGTCTGGGACCTGACACATACTTACCTATGCAAGAACTTGAAGAATTACTCGCCACTGACACAAAATCAATTAAATTGGCTTAAAATCATGTTTTAAAAGAAAATGACTTAGGTTTTTGATATGTCTTCTGCTTCTCAAAGTCCTTAGGTTCTTGTTCATGAACTCTGCACTGAAACCATAAAAGTTGAAATGGTGTTTTAAGTTAGGAAGGACTTAAAAAATTGGGATTCTTCCATAATCCACTGACTCAAGGGATTTTAAGAAGATCAAACAAAGCTATACTTTCAACTAAATCCTAATAGCTGGCATAATAAATTCATACGGCTATGTATATGCATATGTGTTTGCATATAGACACATAGCTGTAATAAGA
>VXAV01004763.1:71817-109188 GCA_013399715.1 Alectura lathami
GTAGAATATCATCTACAATTTGAAATTTAGCTTATTTATTAGAAACTGTTTTCCTTTTCAGTGTGTTGACTTAAAAACATGTCATATCTGTTATGAACTAGTAATTTGTCAACATAAGAACTTGAGTCAAGCTTTCAGTCATGTCAAACCGACATGGAGAGCTGGAGTCACCAACAAAAGTGATTTAGGAGAGATTTTCAAAGGGACACTTGGGAGCTAGATCTCAGACAGATAAGCACCCAGCCATCTGCCCATGTCCTCTACCACAAGTCACTGCCTTTGGGACCAGGTCAACAGATNGGACCAGGTCAACAGATTGGAATATGTGCACCTGCATGGGCTACCTTAACTAATCCAACACTCCAGCAGAAACTGGCGGAACTGGAATGATTGGGGCACTGGGACACAATCTGTTGTGCTGCCAAGTGGTAACCTGCTATGAATGACAACTTCCTATTGCCTTTAATCATTTATGCAGCTAAATATAGGGGTTGAATCTAGGTAGAATGACAAAGACATAAACAAGAAAATAAAGCAAAATATTTGCGCTAATTAGCAGTTCTGCAACCAAATACAGCTGCTGGGAATGAACAAAGAAAAGGAGTGCTTAGCTAGAGGTTTGTCTTAAAGCTGGGTGTCAGGAAAGTGTAATCTGATACATTCTGCCAACCTGACAGTAATTTGTCAGACGTTAGAGACCTGCACTGCTGTCTTGTTTAAGATCAGATGTCCCACTTTCCTGATTAAAACGAACTCCTGATTTGCAATTCTGAACCAAGATAATTGCTTCAGCAGCATTCCAAACTGGACTACAGTCATGAAGTGGGCATGCATTACCAGTGGTAATTTAATTTGTGTGTCCATTTGTTATACAAGTAAAGATTCTTCCAGGCGTTACTGCTAGTGATATTTTTGCCTCTAGTACATATTGGAGGCCACATTCACAAGATATATACATTCATGAATAATACATGAGAGAACCAATTCCTCTGTCTACTGAAACAAAGAAAACAAACATTGCCTTTGGGACACTGTATACAAACAGAGATGCATTCAGGCTTGCACATAACTGGCTTACCTAAGGAAGCGAGCAGAGCTGTGCGAGAAAAGTGTTTCATTTCACCAGAACTGCCAAGATTCTGACAGAAAGTGGTCTTGATCATCAGCTAATCGAAATAAGTGCTAACCAGCTCCAGAGAGGAGTTTATAATTAGCATCATAATGAATCTTGCCCATAAGCCTTCCACTTCCTTTCTCCCTCTGCTTCTTGTTCTCAAAGGAAGAAATGCCTCCAGTAGTCGATGACATCTATTTTTTAAAACAGATGGGGAGTTTCAAAGGTGCTGAAGGGGATTTCTTGTTCACTTCCAGAGAGAATTGCATTGATGGATAGGCATCTGTCTCACAAAACAAATGTAATGCTTGTTTCCCACAGATAGACAGACAGGAATACAGCTTTCAAAATCCTTGCTGGATGTTTTTTTTTTTTTTTCTCCCTAGAGTATTTAAGTTCAGGTTGATTAGTGTTTTTATGATTTCTGACTTTTATGTTTTTTCACCCCAAAATGTGTTCTGACATAGTTTTTAAGTATCCTCAGAGATTCTGTAGTTGTTGGTTTCAATAGGCTCATTTCCTGATCTACAGCCAGTAGCTGCCATCCCAAGCAGGCTGAGCTATCTAAATTGAATTTGAACCTCTGTCACATTGATGCATTGATATTAATCTAACACAATTCTCTTAACTCTTAGATATCCACTTGGTTAAACACCTAATCCAGTAGCTTCTGAATTCAGTGGTAGTTTGGCAAAAGAATTGGTCTTTGAATGGACCTCCTTCTTTCACTTGATTCTGATGTAGGTTACCACTTTGGAGTGTAGGTTTTGGAGGGAAAGTTCAGCTTAGAGGCAATAAAATAGCCAACACACTAATGACTGGCTAAGTTCCCTACTTAAGTGCCTGAAGCAATGAGTCATTAACCCAACCATGTAATTAACTTGAACAAGGGACACATTCCGTTTAAACTGATTATAGGAAAAAAAAACCCACAATATATGCCAAATAATAAAAAACTTTCAAGGATCTAGGCAAGGACACAATATGAAATCAAACAGAATGCAGTACATTTTACCCTGAAGGATACCTAAGTGCTTTGCAAGTGATGTACAGGCAGTACCGATGAAATAAATCCACTTGGAGGAGAGATGCAATATTCATCTGGCAAAGAGCTCTACAATATTTGGGGTAAAAAAAAAAAACACCAGAAATAATAATTTTAACTGAAGGATGCATGGAAAAATCTGCATTTTAAAAATG
The DNA here is from genome assembly GCA_013399715.1 of Alectura lathami. Lineage (NCBI taxonomy): Eukaryota > Metazoa > Chordata > Aves > Galliformes > Megapodiidae > Alectura > Alectura lathami. Next base: position 74,132 of record VXAV01004763.1, read on the forward strand.
GCTCTTTGAACTTCAGAGTAGGTGGTTTGATGTGTCTTTCAGAACATCCCAGTTAGAGTAACGTACATGACATCCCATATTACGGGATAGAAGCAGTGTTTTTACAGGCAATAGGGCCAGAGAAGGTGCCTTCTGTAGCAATACCAGACAGGAAGTCAGTTGCTGTTGACAAGACCAACACCAGCTGTCCTGCACCACTTGTGGCCTAATAGATACACAGCTATAATTAGGAGAGTTATAACACAGAAGAATATTTCCTTTAGTAGAATGTATTTAGCTTTGTCAAATACTTTCAATTTCCAAGGAAGATATAAAGGAATAATATCTCCCCTCAGGTGGAAAGCTTAAGGGTGTGCATTTGCAGTGAGAGTGAGACAACATCAACCCCTCATTACCTGTTTGTCTTAGACGAATTACCTTTCTTGTTCTTATCTGCATGTGTGGATAGATGAATGGAGCTGAGCTGATCATTTCCTACTTCTCCATGATTTCCTATTGGAAATCTCACACCGCAGAGTAGCACAAAGTTCAGAGGACCAAGATGCTGGGAATACTCTCCATTTCTCCTTGCTAGAGTCTTCTGTGGGTGAGAGCCAGCCTGGACTGTGAACGATGGCTTAGTCCACATCCTCTACCTCTGTGGAAGAAGTAGGCTAGTTTAACTAAGCTATCCACATATCATCTATCAGATATAAAAATGTCTTTCAGACACCCTAGACATCCCTGACATGGTGACAGTCCATGCCATGTGAACACATGGGGCAGGCAGACAAGCAAATGAGATAGTGCCTGGAACTCTGTGGCCCAAAGTGCTATACATCTATGCCAGGTGGCAGCTCACATTCTCGTGGGGCTCAGCCAGCCACCAGAGACTAGCTCCTTCCCTTTCTCCTCTGGACACCTAAGAAGTGAATGTTCCTTCCCACACCACACAGTCCTTTGGGTGAGCTGTGACAGACAACAAATTCTGATGTCTTTGTTGTCACTGTGCTACACATCTTCTGGACTGGGTGATGTGAACAACTTCTTCAACATCCTACAGCACTGCTCTTCCAGGAGGGTGAGGAATGCAGCCACCGTCTCATTGCTTGGTGCTGTGACTGTGGTGTAGTTTATTCCAGAATGTTGTCTAGTTAAAATGTCCCACTGAAGTGCAATTTCTCTATTCCTGTTTTTAAAACTGCTAACAACTCTTCCCAGTGATAGAACAACTGGCTCAGTTTCGCACTTTGGGATATGCTATAGGCCTCTGGCTTCATAGTTTAGCCACTTGAAACTGAATTATTGTCTCATTAAAGTGTAAGTATTAGTGCTTAAGAGAGGTACCAAAAATAAAAGTGGCCTTTAACAAAATGATCCCCTTCGTTAACTGTAGTGTTCTTTCCAGCACATTTACAAATAAACCAAAATAACAAGAAGCTCTGAGGGATCTCGGAATGTCTTCAAGAGCAAATTCATCATCACCTTAATAAGTATTTATATTAGGTTTTGCAAAACCTTGCAAAAGGAACTTTTTAGTAACTAAGAAAATATTAAGCAAGATAAGATATGTGTGTCTCTTATGGACAAATACACATATGTACACATCTATGTATCTGTATGCATGAGATATTCAAGTGAAAGTAGATGCATTGCCTTAGAGAAATTGTGGATGCCCCATCTATGGAGGTATTCAAGGCCAGGTTGGATGGGCCCCGGGGAGCCTGATCCAGGCTATTCTATGATTATTCTATGATTCTATGAAATTGGATATGATAGCAATGGAAGAAAGAAGTACATACGGCATGGAAATGCAGTCTGCTTTTAAAGGAAGCCAAATATTTTCTGTGTATTTGTGTTGGATGAACATCTAAAATCCCACCTTTGAGGCAGATATCCGAGGCTGACCACTGTCATCCTAGCATTTGCGTTTATGAACAAGTTTGAGTGAGGGGGAGAGAAGATTTTTCAAACCCTGTACAGAAAGAAAATTTCTTGCCATAGTAATGACATTTATTTATTTATTTATTGTTTTCCCTTTAAATCCCTAACTTTCCAACCAAGACAATTTGTATAACTCCTGGAAGAGTGGTTTGCAGAAGCTGCAGTAAACAAAGCAACTCAGGTCACATTCAGATCAGCATCAAAACTCCCACTCATTTTGACAGGACTGACATTTTTCTTTGAGACTAAGTGAGGAGGTAAAGTGCTGTCTCCTAAAAGTACTGCCTCCAAATTCTAACCCACATGCTATTCACCTTTCTCTGCCATGTATAACTGCTAGCATTTATGTTCTTGGTTAAGGTCAGAATGAGAGCCCTGGTGATTTTTCTGTCAACAACTAAGGCTTTAAATTGAGCACAATGTTAATATTGTATCATACAAAGAATGCCAAGAACTTGTGCTGTTTGGAGTTGGGGAGTAAGGTTAGGTTAAAGAAGTAAAGTAGAAGTTATTTAATGTTGTTTTGATACTTTCTATGCAATTACCATACATTGGCTTTGTTTATAGTTATATTATGACCAAAATGAACGATGAAGACTTGAAATAGATTTGGAAGTTACATCTGTTAAAATCATAGGCTGATGCTCAGAAAATTCCTGGAAAGCATGTATAATTACAGGAGATGCTACAGACCTCTGCCAAAGCAGAGATATATCTATTTGCAATAGGTAGGTAATGACATTTGTAATCTATCACCATGCACTCTGCTTGGGTCATCAAAAACAGCAATTAAGTCTTCTAGCTAGCTAAATCCTAGCTTCTACGTCCTGAGAATTAACAACTGTAACAGACAATGTTCCAGTGATAATTTACCCTGTCTGGCCATCGTGTAAGTTACATTGTGTACCTTATTGCCACAGAGCAAACTAAAGAGTATTGCTTATGGCTCTTGGCCATAGTCTAATTTGGACATACCATGACACCAGGTAAAAGAATATCTAGAAGATATTTGTTATGGATGTACAATTCTAACTTAGAAGTCACCCACCTGATACACTAATGATCCATCAGTCTACAACCAGGAATCCATTTTTATACCCAGGAAAAAATTTACAGACTCTCCATGCAAAAATATGAAATTAATTTTCCATTATCTGCATTGTACTGAATCTGAGGTTCTAGTCCTGAAATGAAAGCTCAATTTCATAAAACAGAAGTGAAATGAGAGAACTATTTTGCTTTTACAATAATCCTGACCAGAATAGTTCCAGCCGGTGTAGGCACAATCTGTGCAAAACTCAGAGAAATTAGCCAAGTTCTTAGAGGATATTGCCTTCACACTGTTTGCTGTATTTTTCTCTATGGTACAGCGGTCTGGTCAGTTATGCCTTAGAGTGAATGAGGGTTTGAAGTGTGTTTCTTAAGAGTGGACACCTAATAAGGTCAATATTTTCTAGAGACCCAGTGTCACCCAGCTCCAGAGTGTTAGTGGGATTCACACCAGTTGTATACAAACCTGGGCTGTTTTGTAGAGGGGAGATACATTAGCTGGACCTGGCAGTAGATACCCTGTCTGTAAAAAACAGTAAGTGTGTTTATCAGATGTTTCTAAATGCTGGTTGGTCCACTACTTTTTCTCTCTGGGATTAGAAGAAAATGTGGACAACCAGCTTAACACAGAAACTCTAAAAAGGCGTGCTTTTTTTCTTTCTTTTTTTTTTTTTTTTTTTTTTTTTTCCCACATGCTTTGCAAGAAAAAATGTGTTCCCTCTGCCCTGAGGAAAAAATCCTTAATAATCCTGCAATTGGTCATCTCCATGAGGGATTACTGGAATGCACTGTATTTTAAAGCTGAGTGAGAAGATGATGCACAGAGCACTGGATTTGTCCAGAGGCCACCTGTCTCCTCCTTCCGTGGTTTGGACTGCTGCAGGCACATTGGCCTATGGTTTTGCCCCTTGTCTGGCTCTTCGTTGGACTCTGATGCTGGTTTAAAATCTTAATCTCCTAGTGTGGCTGTCATATATGTGCCAGCAATCAAAATTCAAAGCAAAGTTGACTTGACAGGAAGAGTGATTAGCACTGGTATGCACCTCTGGAGCACTGATTTGAGCATCCAGAACAGACCCTACACTTCATGCCAAGGCAAGAACTTCCCTCTGTGAGGAGAACAGGCTTGCCATGGGACCTGGCCGCAGCTAGAGCTGGGAGCCCACGTTCTCTGTCCCTTCTGTCTGGAAGACATCACCTAGGAGTGGTTTCTCAGCTCTTGAAGTAATACCTACCCCCATTCATGATTCATAAAGGTGGTAAAAACATCAAAAAGTGGTCCTACAGTGGTAACTTCTAAAGTAATGTTGAATCCACTCCCTACTGAATAGGTAAGTTAGGTAAGTGTGGATTAACAGATAAATCATGAGTTCCATGAAGACAGTAGATTCTTTTTTTTTTTTTTTTTTTTTTTTTTTTATGTAGGTGTCACATTCTCATTTGTACGTATCTGGAAAAACACAAGTCATGAAGACCAGGAGAAATTTTATAGCAGATGAGACAGAGTATTCTCACTCCACCTGGATAAAGCTCCCATGGAAAAGATGTTGACTGTCTTTAAGAAACACTGCACACTTCACATTTTACAAAAAGTCTTTCTTCTGTTGGTATAACAAATCAAGTGTTGGAGTTCTTCTGTTCCACCAAGAAAACTAACACCAACCCAAAATGCTCTTCAGAAACAAAGAACACCTGTCTGTCATCTCTTTGCCTATAAGCTAATGAAGATCTGATATATTAACCCCCTTAATTTATCCCAATGTAAGCTTTTACCCCAAAGGTGACAAGATTTAGAGACTCAGATTCATAGATTTGTGAAGAATTACATTATTACCATTGATTTATCATAGAAGACAGTAGAATACAACAGTATTATGAGGCAAAGGGAGACAAATGATGGAGGAAATGCTGCAACTCCAGATGTAAAAAACGACAGTAGCAAGTTACTGGTTATATTCAGTTTGCATGAAGTATATTTGATAAAAGTCTTCCACAAGCTACAGGCATCTCAAATAAAAGAAAAACAAAGGAAAGCTTTCAGAATGAGAAACCAGTAATCAGTTCAATGGGTTTATATTTCAGAATGAGTTTGACTCATTGCCATATCTCCATGAGAAGAAAAAATCAAGTTACTATTCCAAAAGCATACATGTTTACTGAAATCTCGACAAAGTCAGTCTTACAAGCAATAACAGACGTGCTAAAGGTACTCTCTAAAAAGTGCAACATTTTTAAAAGTTTTGGATGTATGGCAATCAATTATTGACTTTACAGTGACCAAAATACATTAGCAGTGCAAGGGGAATGAATATATGCTAAGGTAAGTGCAGTAACTTCTAAAAAAAAATATTTGATGCTCATTTTCAAAACGTCATGTTAATCTAAGTTCAGGGCCATATTATACTTGAATTGAGGCAAAAAGTCCTAATGGTCACCAATATCAATATATTTTCATTGATTTTTGTAAGAACTCTTGTTCAGAGGCTTGTGGAAGCTGTAGGATTCAGTGCTGAGCAAAATGGTAAAAATTGTCATGTGAATTAGCTGCTAAACTACTAATTCCAGCCAAGTAGTGGTGGCTGGGATTTGTGTGCAGGAGTGGTGGAACATGGGAACAAATCCTGTTCTAATATAGGTACCCATCAAGTACAAATGTTCCTTTCATGACAAGCTACCCACCTAACTGACCACGGGAACCCAGCAGATGCTATCTCTCTGGATTTCAGCAAAGCTTTCAATGCTGTTTCTCAGAGTATCCTTCCTGATACAATGCCCAGCACACAGCTAGACGAAAACATCATGTGGTGGGCGAACAACAGGCTGATGGGTCGGGCCCAAAGGGCTGTAGTACATGGGGGTACATCAGGCTGGCGGCAGTCACTGGTGGGGTTCTGCAGGGCTCCGTTCTAGGGCCAGTTCTCTCCAATGTCTTCATAAATGACCTGGATACAGGACTTGAAAGTATACTAAGTAAGTTTGTGGACAACACTAAGTTAGGAGGAACTGCTGACTCCCTCGAGGGTGGAGAGGCCTTGTTAGAGAGGCCTTGACAAACGGGAGGGCTGGGCAATCACCAACCACATGGAATTTAACAAGAGCTAGAGTCTGCACCCGGGATGGGTCAACCCTGGCTGTATGTACAGACTGGGGGACAAAAGCCTGGAGAGCAGCCCCATGGAAGGGGATCTGAGGGATCTTGACAGGCTGACCTAGACAGGCTGGAGAGTTGGGTGGGGAGAAATTTAATGAAATTTAACAGGGGCAAGTGTAGAGTCTTGCATCTGGGCAGGAATAACTCCAGGAAGCAGTATAAGTTGGGTACTGACCTGTTGGAGAGCAGTGTAGGGGAAAGGGACCTGGGGGTCCTGGTGGCCAGCAGGATGACCATGAGCCAGCACTGTGCCCTCGTGGCCAAGAAGGCCAATGGCATCCTGGGGTGTATTAGAAGGGGTGTGGTTAGTAGGTGGAGAGAGGTTCTCCTCCCCCTCTACTCTGCCCTGGTGAGACCGCAACCGGAGTATTGTGTCCAGTTCTGGGCCCCTCAGTTCAAGAAGGACAGGGAACTGCTGGAGAGGGTCCAGCGCAGAGCCACCAAGATGATTAAGGGAGTGGAGCATCTCCCTTATGAGGAAAGGCTGAGGGAGCTGGGTCTCTTCAGCTTGGAGAAGAGGAGACTGAGGGGTGACCTCATTAATGTTTATAAATATGTAAAGGGTGGGTGTCAGGAGGATGGAGCCAGGCTCTTTGCTGTGACATCCAGTGACAGGACAAGGGGCAATGGGTGCAAGCTGGAACATACGAGGTTCCGCTTAAATATGCGGAGAAATTTCTTCACAGTGAGGGTGACAGAGCACTGGAACAGGCTGCCCAGAGAGGTTGTGGAGTCTCCTTCTCTGGAGACATTCAAAACCCGCCTGGAGGCGTTCCTGTGCGATCTGCTCTAGGTGTTCCTGCTTCGGCAGGGGGATTGGACTGGAGGATCTTTCGAGGTCCCTTCCAATCTCTAACATTCTGTGATTCTGTGATTCTGTGATCTCCAAGTTGCTGGAGTTTAAGGAGCACTTGGACACCGCTCACAGACATGGGGTTTGAATTTTGTCTGGTCCTATGTGGAGCCAGGAGTTGGACTCCTGGATCCTTGTAGGTCCTTTCCAAATTGGGATATTCTATGATTCTATGATTAAATACGTGAAGTGTAGTTTGCAAAATGATGGAACTACAGCAAAAAGCGAAGTCATCTCATCCAAGCCAACAGTAACTGTTACAGCGTTGCATGGTTCTCCCAGTTAGGTCAATTCTACTTGAGTCCAGTAAGCAACATGGGGATGAAAGCTTATTTTCATATTCAGCATTTCAGCTCTCCATTTCTCTTCAGTTTAGGCATCTTTTGTTTGGAGAATTATATTCAGTGTTTGTTTCTACTCATAATATTGCAGATTCATAAAGAAAGACAGTGGTGTTCAATGGTTCCACACTCCAAGTCCAGTATTTTAAGCAAGGACGGTGGCCAGCGAGGCAGTCCCACGTCTGTCCGCTTGTTTCACCTCTGCATTCCCCTTCTCCTCCACTCAAATCTTCTCTTGCCAAACATTTGGTCACCCAAGCAGTGATGATCCAGTGGTGAACTAGATTAGGGAACTGTTCTGCTCTAAAACTAATCCCCCAAAACCCTGTCCAACTTTCAGCTTTCCTGCTCATCACATGGATGTGCAAAATCCCGGGCTGGCACACGGAGAGATGAAGGTGACAGGGCAGCAGTCTCTCTGTGGCGGTACTGCCACATGCTATCTTCAATTTGTTTCTGGAACTGCCCTGTTTGTAAAATGCATGGTACTGAAGATGTGAAAGAAATGGAATTTAACTATTTGGAACAGTTCTCAAAGTTATATCCATTATAAAAATCCTATAACAAGAAAGGCTGAATATTTAACTGTTCACAGTGTCTGAACATTGTTCTCTGTTTTTTCAGGGGTGGCCTCTCTGAAGAATGTGGTTTCTCAGAACCTTGGTAAATGTTAGCTCAGAAATTAAATCAAGGGTTTATTACTGCCTGGCAGTGCAGAGCAATACCTTGTGAGCATTCATCCTACTAAGAAGGTGACATTATCCTTCTGAGTCTTCAATAATTATAATGCTGCTATTTAATTAGTGTCTCCTAACTTTCCTTCAGAAGTCATCATTAGGAAGAGCATTCTCAGTGCCTGCAGCTCTACAGCTAAAAATCTAGAGCTTGATTGCTTCAGAAAACCATTAAATTGATGCTAGAACCATTGTTTCTACTTCATTTTGAGAGATGAAATACAAATTCAATGTGAGACTTCACCATTAAATAAGTAAATATATAAAAAGGCATGACAACAAAAAGGTGTATTATTCAAACATCTTATTTCCAGGACCATTAAATAAATAAATAAATGAACAAATGAATGAATGAATGAAAGTACATGATAACGGAGAAGGTTTCTTATTCAAACATCTTATTTCCAGAGCTACCTATTTATGAACCATCAACTTATGTACCTGTAAGCGTGGTGCTGCTGTCCCCGCCGTCTCCGTGGGTCCCGCACTGGGGTGCTGGCCCACCCCCTGCACCTTCCCTGTCGGAGCTGCAGGCACAGGCTGGGTGATGCGGGGCTGCCCGGGGCTGCCAGCCAGGTGGCACCAGCACGGCTGCTGCCAGCGTGAACGTTGAGGAGGGTGAGGAGAGAAGGGCAGGGCGGCCCAAGGGGCCTCAGCTCTGGTGCCTGCGGGGCTGGGGAAGCTCCGGCTGTGCTGGGCCAGCTGTAAAACCTGGAGCCGTGAAGGGCAGTGCACTGTAAGGTGGAAGGGCAGACGTGGCACCCAAGGTCTTGGTGGCAGCAGGGAGGGGGTCAGAGGCTGGCACTGTTCCCTCCCTGCTGCTGCAGCCGGGTCTGGCAGGGCTGGAGCAACGCCAGCTTGGGTGGTGGCTCTTCTACCGTGCTTGATTCACGGGTTCCCCATGGGTGCCTCTCTGTGCGTGCCTTCCTCCGGACCCTCTGGCCCAGCAGCCGCTCCCTGCACGGGCTGGGCACCTGGGCTTCTCCTCGGGTGGCTCTTGCTGGGGTCTGCCTGCAGGGCAGGGGCAGCCACATCCCTTCTCTTCAGGGCCGCCCTTTGCCTGCCATATCCAAGCAGTTGTGGGTAATGTCTCCTGAAGTATGGGTACACGAGAAGAGTAACTACAAAATGCAAAGGATTAGAGTTAGCTTCTATCACTTTGGGACTGAAAGGCAGCAAGGTGCAGGAACTAAGATTTTTAATTGCTAAAGACAAACAGGGGTATTAAAATGTCTGTTGGTCAGTTTAAACATACAGCTTAGGCTGACTAAAGCTTCATGATGCAATTCTGATGACACAGTTCTGTGACATAATAAATACTGTTATGTTTTTGCTGCCTGGGAGATAAGCAGTGTAAGACTTAAAAAAAAAAAAAGTGTTACATTGCTGTATTACTAGAATGTTTCGATTTCTTAGTCGGAACACTAAAAAAGTGCATAGCCCTTTACAGAACAAGCAGCAGATACTTAGAAAACAACAGAAACATTAGTAATTAGAAAAGCTTGTTTTAAAAATAGCTCAGCAGCAGTTCTGTTACCCAGCTGGCAACCTCTGGAAATTACTAAATAGTGCTTCTCCAGTGCTACTCTCTCAAATCCTTTTTTCTTTCCTTAAGCCATTTGCCTGACTGACAGTACAGTCTCAATTAAACCTTGATTACAGCAAAGAGTGCTACTGTTTTTCTCTTGGAAATCCATGTCTTGCTAGTAGATATGGGGAGAAAAAAAAGCAAGCAAAAAAAAAAAAATCTGCACAACATTGTTGCTGGCTTTCTGTTTCCATTTTTTTCTGTTTTCTTTTTTTTTTTTTTTTAATGCAAGTATATTACATGTACTTGTTTCAAAGACCATCTGAACAGCTGCGAAAGTAGCAGTAGAAACCAAAGTCAGAATCGCATCACAAAGAAAAGAGAGGATCAGTTTCCTTACACCAAAGCAGAATTTCTGGAGTAGAACTTGGAACAAACATTCCTTCTCTACTATGAATATTCAGACTCTTTTTGATCAGACAAAGGACCACTTTCTAGAAGGCTTGTCTGCAACCAGGGTCTTTATCTTGTATATGTTGTGTGTTTAATTGGACATGCACTTTAAACAGATAAAGAATATAAAAGTTAATTGGAAAAAAAATAATCGTTGAACTCAACAGAAAATTATTCTGCAATCTCTCTTGGATTTATCTGACTGCTAGTTCACAGCAAAAAGCTGTGACAATGTTTCTGCTCATAACCCTCACCCCACTCCAGAAAAGCCCTTATCAGCATTCTTTGTAGGAAAATGAAAAGCGGCATAGGTTTCTCTCATAGACATTTACTGTCTTTGTTGCTTCATTTAACTTTTAAAATGAGCTACATACAGATTGTCAGCTTGTTTTTAATTCAATCTATTTCATCCACTGGTTTACTATATAGTTGTCTTTAGCACAGCTGTAGTAAATCTGATACAAAATCAGCCTCTATGAGATCTGATACACCATAAGAAAAATCAGTGTGGTGGTATTAAGTACTTCAAGGGGTGTCTTTTGCATACATAGTTAGAAAAAATAAGTCTCAGCAAGAAGAAGTTGAAATGACACGCAGTTATAGCCATCTTCTGAATGATTTATGTCCCCTTTTTGCTACAGATTTCATTTTTACTTACGTAGAGCTTATCAAACACAGCATACCAAAATGTTAGATGAGATGAGTCACAGAGGGTTCAGGGAGGAACTTTCCCATTGTCACAGAACAACTGATGAGCCTTTGGGTTTCTTTGTTTGTTTTGCTGTAGACTAAATGCCACTGCCCATTTCTCTACATTCTCTAAAAGTGTAACAAAGAGACAGTTCCAGCCCAAAATATTTACAGTCCCAAGTTTCACAAGAGGAATCCTGGGCACAATAGGAAGGGGGTACATGAGGTAACAGAGAGGGAGCACATGAGGTAATGGAGACAGTCATGTACAATAGTAAAGGCATGGCTGTTATGGTCTAAGGCACAACAGATGCCTACTCATTATCTGTACCCTATGACCTGAAGGAGAGGTTAAAGGATGGTGAATGAGGGAGGAAAAGCTATTGCAATTATCTTTCCGCTAGTTTTAATTTGCATACTTTAATCTGCATAGGCTTTCTATCCAAGTAGTCCCCCATCACCGCTTTGCAAGGCACAGCAGCTGCTGGCAGACTCAGACTTACTGGTTGGGTAACATGACATTATTAGAGGAAAGGGAAAGAGAGATTGTGCTGGAGCATAGGCAGCACCCTACCTCCAGTGTCTGTCTCTGAGGTACAATTTTTTGTCCTCCCTCTAACCCTGAAGATGCTGTACCATAAGAAGGAGTCTTCGGAGCCCTTTGGCAGCTGCAATGCACACTTGTCTGCAAGGGCAGAGGAACAGCAGAAGAGGTCAAACACCAGCAAGTACTAGACTAGGTGGCCAGTAAACCCAGTTTGCACATTTAAACCATTTTGGGCAGGTCACATGGCATGGCCAAAGGACACAACTGGGCAATGCTTTGCATCAGACTGGAGGTGGGCTGTCTGGATGAAAGGCTGGGTCCTGTGCATGGGCTGCTGTCTGATATCAAGGCACTTTGTCTGGGCTTTCTGGATGCACAATGAAAACATGACACAGGAAATATTTCTGCTTGCTAAAAACTTGTGTGGGGATGCTAAGCTACCAGCTGCCAAGGCAGCCACAGGACTCATCAGTTACTCTATTTTTCCTGTGCTTACTCTTTTTATTTTATTTGACAGACTGTTTTCTCTTTCCACCCTTGTAGAAATTAGGACTATGTGGTTGTCCTATCCATACAAACTTATCTGTTGGTCTTCTGCAAAAAATATTGTCTCTCTTACCTAGTTTCAACTGAATTTAACAGAAGGGGTTTTTGAGTTTTGTAAACTTGAGCAGCTGGGTAAAAACTCTTATTAATACATTTTCTTTGTGTGAAGAAGGTAGCAACATAAGCTCAATTATTACATAATTGAGAGCAGAGCAAGTCTGAGACCACCTTATGAGACTGAACTTTTACAAGTTTATGGGGCCAGACGAGATGCATCCCAGGATCTTCAAGGAGTTGGCTTATGTGATTACCAAGCCACTCTCCATCATATTTGAAAAGCTGTGGTTGTTACGTGAAGTTAACGGTGACTGGAAAAAGGGGAACATCACACCCATTTTTAAGAAAGCGAGAAAGGAAGACCTGGGGAACTACAGGCTGGTGAGCCTCATGTCTGTGCCTGGGAAGATCATGGAGCAGATCCTCCTGGAGGAGATGCTAAGGCACATGCGAGATGAGGATGTGATCCCAGACAGCCAGCACGGCTTCACCAAGGGCAGGTCATGCCTGATCAATCTGGTGGCCTTCTGTGATCAAGTGACGGCATCGGTGGACCAAGGGAGGGCAACGGATGTCGTCTACCTGGACTTGTGCAAGGCCTTTGACACGGTCCCGCACCATATCCTTATCTCTAAACTGGAGAGATGTGGATTTGATGGGTGGACTGTTCGCTGGATAAAGAACTGGCTGGATGGTCGCAGCCAAAGGGTTGTAGTCAATGGCTCTATGTCCAGGTGGAGGTCGGTCACGAGCGGTGTCCCCCAGGGATCCGTCTTGGGACCGGTGCTCTTCAACATCTTTATTGACGACTTAGACTGTGGGATCGAGTGCACCCTCAGCAAGTTTGCTGATGACACCAAGCTGAGTGGTGCAGTTGATACCCCTGAAGGAAGGGATGCCATCCAGAGGGACCTGGACAGGCTGGAAAAGTGGGCCCACGAGAACCTGATGAGGTTCAACAAGGCCAAGTGCAAGGTGTTGCACTTGGGTCGGGGCAATCCCAGGTGTGTGTACAGACTGGGAGAAGAACTCCTTGAGAGCAGCCCTGCGGAGAACGACTTGGGCATTCTGATAGATGAAAAGCTGGCCATGAGCCGGCAGTGCGCTCTTGCAGCCAGGAAGGCCAATGGCATCCTGGGCTGCATCAAGAGAGGGGTGGCCAGCAGGGAGAGGGAGGTGATCGTCCCCCTCTACTCTGCCCTTGGAAGGCCTCACCTGGAGTGCTGTGTCCAGGCCTGGGGCCCCCAGTACAGAGGGGACGTGGAGTTGTTGGAGCGGGTCCAGAGGAGGGCCACCAAAATGATCAGAGGGCTGGAGCCCTCTCACCTCTCCTATGAGGAAAGGTTGAGGGAGTTGGGATTGTTTAGCTTGGGAAAAAAGAAGGCTCCAGGGAGACCTCATTGTGGCCTTCCAATACTTACAAGGAGCTTACAGGCAGGAGGGGGACCGACTTTTTACAGAGGTGGATAATGGTAGGACAAGGGGGAATGGGCTAAAACTGAGTGAGGGGAGGTTTAGATTGGACATCAGGAAGAAATTCTTCACTGAGAGAGTGGTGAGGCGCTGGAACAGGCTGCCCAGAGAAGCTGTGGCTGCCCCATCCCTGGCTGTGTTCAAGGCCAGGCTGGATGGGTTCCTGGGCAGTTTGATCCAGTGAGCTGGTGGCTGGCAGCCCTGTCCATGGCAGGGCGGTTGGAACTGGGTGATCTCTGAGGTCCCTTCCAACACAGGGCTTTCTATGATTCTATGATTCTATGATTCTATGATTCTATGAGTCTATGATTCTATGATTCTATGATTCTATGATTCTATGATAACATAGAATCCATATTAAAAGAAGTGGTTTTATGAATACTCCCATTGCAGGAAACTTTTTGATGAGAGCAGGTAATTTAAATCCCAGGAAATACAATCACTTCACAGCAGTTCATCTGAAAGCAGGCTTCATTAAGTTGGCTGCTCACAGAACTACCAATTTTCTTCACTGACCCTCTGGTGCTCATAAAATGAGAAGTGCTATGGTTTCAAAGTGCCCTGGGACAGCAAGGAATGACCTCTGAAGCCCTGGAAAGTCATGAGCCTGGGTGTATTAGGCATTCTTCAAAACTAACATGACCAGGACAGCCAGTGGGACATTGAATTGAGAAATTGTGACCTGATCAGAAAAATAGAAAGAACTCTAAACTTTGGCAGGTCAATTTAAAAAATGCCATAAAGAAGAGCCTAAAGAATAGCTTGCAAACAAGCATAACTTTTTTTTTTTTTTTTTTTTTTTTTTTCCCCCAGATGTAGCAGATGTAGGACATCTGGTAGAACATGTGAAAACCTGATAAACAACATAGGTATAAAATGAATGAAAGTTCAGGGAAGATAAAGGCAGAGAGGGAAAATGAAATGATGATTCTATGAGATCTTTCTGCATCTGTTTATCATGGAGAAACTAAAGGCTGTTCCCAAGCTGAAAGGCTTCTTTACAGGGGATGATGAAATATGCAGCCACAAATCTCTTGGACAGGTTGGAGTTTCTAAGGAAATTAATGATGAAACTATGATGTGAAACTGCTTGCATGAGAGTGAATGTTTTGGATGGAGGCCTCAGGAGGAGCTGGTGAGCACATATATGAAGAACAGCCTGCTGATGAGGCTGGCACCAATTTACAAAGAGAACAAGTTTCCTTGCCAGCAGCACTGGAAGAAGCAAAGTAGGTGCTGGATGGGAAATGAAGACTGCATGTCTGAAGATCAACTGAAAAATAGGGTAAGAAAAGGTAGGAATAAATGGTCAGTTCCACTCTTGCAGAATGAATTAATAAAAAAAATTAATAAAGCCCTTCCTAAATGAGACAGGAATAAAACAATTAGGGACAAATGTTGCTGATGTTGTAGTTAGCACAATACTGATGATACAAGCATTTGCACCTCCAGGGAAGCTGCTACAACATATTCCTCCTTAACTGCTAGGTTACAACAGCCATCCTTGAAAGTCCCAAGAACTAGAAGTAAAACTAAGCACTTTCAACGTACAATGTTTTTTCCTTCCTCCAAGACACAGCACAGTCTTACTTAGAGAAGGAGGAATATACAATATGAGCAATGGAAGAATGGTAAATTTCATGAACAAGACCGAAATTAAGAGCTATGTGACTTTCAGATCATCGGATTTTAGGAAGTGTTGACTGAAATGGCCAATCTGGTAATCTGGCCACCTAGCACTGCTTCCCACTCAACATTGGACTATTGCCAACACTAGATCAGGTCAGGTGGTTTTCTCTAACCATATCTTGAAGAATAGGTATTCTACAACTTCTCTTGGTAACTCATTTCAGTCCTGTGCCATTCTGTAGGGAAAAAAATAACAAAATTATAAGAAAGACACACATATCAAATTGACTCTTTTTTATTATTATTATTTTATTCTGATCCCTGAGAGATCTCATATTAAAGCATTTATTTACAATGTTGATGGCTAAAACAAGAATTCTTCAGATAAAAAAAAAAAGGAACACCTTAGCTTTTCTTGCAGACAGAAGACTTCAAATGTTGAATCACTGAGAAGCACATTTATGACCATGAGACTTGTGAAATCTTTGCTGTTCTGAAATATTCTAAGATAGAATTTCACCTCCACAGCCTTGCCAGCCAGCCAGATAATGAATGACTGACAGATATCTCATGTCACAGATAGCACAGTGTCAATATTATGTTAAAATAGTCTTACGAATTTTAAAGAGCATTCTCTAAGCTCCAAGACAGTGTTTTATAGCTAAAAATATATCAATACAAATTAAATATTTGCATGACAAGGGTGACTAATTAAAAACCCTTGGTATAATTTGAATCACATCCATGAAAATAGTCATTGAAGAATGAAATGTCTTACAGCAATTGACTCTTACAGTTCTACATAATTGGAAGAGAATGTCGGGGACATCACTCACTAGTGATTTTATACCTCTAGAAATGCAGATTGTAAGATTCTTTAAATAAACAGTGAAGTAGCTTAGCTAAGACATAAATATAATTCTGAAAAGTAGTAATTCTGTATTTTCTTGAAATGAAAATGATTTTTATATGCTACAGGTGGGTTTCTTTTGCACTTCAGATAAAAAGCACTTGAGTGCAATGGAAATTGCCATATTCCCACGAGGTTTCCAGGATATTCAGGAACTCTGCTGGATGAAACTCTTGAATATGCGCAAGGTCCCTTCTCTTCAGTCACGTTGCCCAAAGGAAAAAGAATTTCAAGATCCTGGGGTTCCTAACTGCCTCTTCTAATGTTATATCTTTACTGTATTGTTGCATTTATAGGTGATATGATAATGCCTTGGTGTGTGCACATCACTTTTCTTTTCTAGAAGTAATCAAGATCTGTCTGACCTATTTAAGAATGTGGGCAGGGGGAATTATGCTAGATCACATTCAGGGGCTGACCTACAATTTTTTTTGACATAATTCTGTTTTATACCTAACAAACGTCCTCCTTAAGGATAATATATATTTTCCTTTAAAATTGGGGCCAAATGCCTTCATTTTTAAAGCTGATTTTCATTATTATAGCCCTCCACTGCCATTTGCAAAACCTCTGCAATGAAATAGTGTGGAATTGAGGAACAGATACGGAACTGGTGGTGTTGAAATCATTACGCAGAATTGCAGAATGTGTTAGAAGTCTGAAAAGGCCCTCGTCTCGCTCAGTATGTCTGGAGAATAAATAAAATGGCTAGATACCCCTAGGACACTCATGAGGAGAGTGTTATTCGCCCTTTCGTCCTGCCTGACAAGCTACTGAATACCCAGGGAGCGGTAGGCTGTGGGAACCTGGACCATGCGCCATCGATGTGAAGAGGTTGTTTCTCCTAACGTTCCTTTCTCCCCTGTGACCACAGCATTAGCTCTCCATCTCCAGCCTCCTACAGCTTGATGAGCTTTAAGACTTTGGCTGCGCAAACAGGTAGACAGGAGAACAAGTATCCTGTCATTGGTGATGACAAGGTAGGAAACGCCGTAATACGCTGAGGCAGAAAACAAAGTAAAGCACATTGCTGCATCCCAGGGAATAAGCTAGACTGCTCAGGATGCAAATCAGGGAAGAACAGCGTGATATATTGCTGTCAGAACTCCGTCTGCAGAGAGTATGACTGTAAGAGGTTATAATAATTTAACATTTTGATTTTCACTTTCCTCAAGCAGTAAAGCCTTTGCTGTCTAACCAGCTGCTGCAGTTCTGCATCAGATTCACAGCAGCAAACTTCAAGCCTTCTCAAGAAAGCAAAAGCGGCAAGTCACACGGTTAACTTAAATATTATTAATCTGTTTACAAGTCTCTGCATGCACTCAGAAATATGAGCATACGGTTTCTGTGGAAACTGTTAACATACAAACACACAGACACCCCAGTTTCCCAGCACAGGCAGAGCACAGAAACACTATATATGTGATTTCCAAAGGCAAGGACCCCTCCTGAATCCAGCTGAAGCTAATGCTAATTGCAGTGATTCAGTCTCAGGAGCAGGGGTCTGTGCTGCTTGGGGAGCAGAAGCAACTCTTCAGGACTGCTGCTTCATATGTGGGGGAGAAGATCCAGACATCCCATTTTGCCACTGGGCAGTGTTTGGCAGGTTGCAGATAGCTATCTCCACAAAAGGGTTCAAGCCCCTAACTTCAAGAGCAACAGGTGTTTGATTTTGGAAGTGGGATGTTAATACTGTGAGGATGAAGGCACTGAAAAATATGAGGTGTAACAAGGATGAGGTGAAAACTTGAAACTGTCAGCATGCTGGTATCTAAAAGGGGTATTGTGTCATCAGCCCCTACTCTTCCTCCTTGGAGAGGTGGAGGAAACTGTGTCTAGAAGTGCATACACATGAGCACAAGGATAATGTACATTTCAGGAGAAAAAGGGGCAGTAGCTGTTACCTGAAACAATGAGGCAAAATGGGACAGATAAAAAAAATGAAAATCTCCACCCATCCGAAGAATCAAAGAGCCAGTCCTGTTAGAACAGGACTTATTTCGCTGAGCCTTGGATAAAATAGTCTCTCTGCCTCATTCAGAAAGGGAAAAGTTGTATTTCACACCTTATTACTCACTGGGGAAGTTCTGGAGTAGATCCCAGTCTTTCTTGTTTTAGATTTTCCATCGTTGATAATTAACTGCAATTTCAATTATGTCAGGAAGAGAGACCTAGGTTTTCTATCACAAATTTGTGTTTCTGACAGTAAGTGATTTGCCAAACAACACAAAATGCAAAACAGCTTTGGTTTATTATTATTATTGTTTTTTAGCAGGTAAAATCCCACCCGCATGACTGTCTCTTGCCATTGGTATCATAAATGTTCTCAGACGCTGAGGACTCTGCTAAACTTCATGTGTCCTTACAACTAACCCCCTTCAGCTTCTTCTAGGCAATGCAGAGCACCTAAAAGGATTTTTTCTCCCTTCTTTTCCCTACCTACCTTTTCTTATTTTCCCTACAAATTAACTAGTTAAACATGGTTTAAAAGAAGAAAAATAATTGCGCATGCTATGCCTACTGTTACTAGCAGCATTAAGATAGTATTAGGATACTTGTTGGATTAGTGTCCCTTCACTGAGCTCAACACCTATCCCAGCACACACCTTTTTCTTGAGGTATGAGCACAGACTACTTCTGACCATTATTCCCAGTCAGCTTAACTACTACTGCTGCCCTCGTGCATGGTCCCATTACTGGCCTGACACTAATTACGAGGTGAACAACATTGGGTTAAGCCTGTGTGCAACAGCTTCGAGCCACAACTGAGGCAGTCCAAGGCCATAAACTCAGACAAGTGCTGCTTATCTGCTGATGGGTAGTGGGCAGATAACTGTCGTAACCCAGGGATGCTAGAATGGCTCTAATGGTTTCAGAAGCACTAACGAGCTATATTACTAAGCACACCAAAAGGCTCAGTAAAATGCTGACTCCTCACACAGGCCATAATATAATCTGAATTAGCCGTCAATGTGCACAAACTATATTTCCCAATGACGGTAATCCAGTTTTCCCTGCTGATCATGGGCCACCTGCTCTCTGAGGTCCTACTGGAGAATATGTTAAGGCATTATGCTCTATTCGTCCACGAAGGATCTAATAGGTGTTAGGGTGTCCCTGGTCAGGCCATCACTTTCTGGTAGGATCCACTGAAGATAACACTTAGGAAATTAGACCCACACTAAGCAAACAAGAAAAAGAGGGTCAGCATGAGAGGATTTAATGAATTTTACTCCTTTGTAAACATTGAAGCCATGAAGCTTCATTTTGTCCTCAGTCATTTGAGTCAAGCTATTAATCTTCCTCTTGTGACACACTGTCTTGCGTACTAGATTATTATAAATTTTTATCCTCTCGGAAGAATGGGAAAATTTGGGGAAAGCAGAATTGAAAAATTAACACAAACTGGAAATCTTCACAGTGGCAAAACTGGCATGGAATATTGAAAGACTGTCCAGACTTAAATAACCACCACAACTGGGCAATTTAGATTAGTTTACAGATTTAGTGACATGAGATATTGGAAAACAATAGAATGAATTTAGCAGAGTAGCAGCAGAATGAATTTAACAAGTAGCAAGCTTGCTACTCTGAACTTTAAGAGAGCGGACTTTGGCCTCTTCAGGGATCTGCTTAGCAGAGTGTCATGGGACAAAGACCTGGAGGGAAGAGGGGGCCAGGAGAGCTGGTCAATATTCAAGGAACATCTCCTTCAAGCCCAGGAGCAGTGCATCCCAAGAAAGAGGAAGGCAGGCAAGAATGCCAGGAGGCCTCCATGGATGAACAAAGAACTCCTGGACTTACTTGGCCATAAAAAGAAAGTCTATGGGGAGTGGAAACAAGAATAGGCTAGATGGGAGGAATACAAAGCAGCCAGAGATCAGGTTAGGAAAGCCAAAGCCCAGACAGAGTTAGGTCTAGCCGGGGACATAAAAGGGAATAAGAATTTCTACAGGTACATTAAGGATAAAAGGAAGGCTAGGGAAGACATGGGTCCTCTATGGAAGGAGACTGGAGACCTAGTCATGAGCGATATGGAGAAAGGCGAGGTGCTCAATGTCTCTACAAAGGCAGGCTGAGAGAGTTGGTGTTGTTCAGTCTGGAGAAGAGAAGGCTCCGGGGGGACCTGATAGCGGCCTTCCAGTACCTGAAGGGTACAGGTGCCCATTGAAGGGGACCTACAGGAGAGCTGTGGAGGGACTCTTTAGAAGGGCATGTAGTGATAGGACAAGGGGTAATGGCCACCAACTGGAAGAGGGGAGATTTAGGCTAGATATTAGGAAGAAACTCTTTACTGTGGTGAGACAGTGGCACAGGTTGCCCAGAGAGGTTGTGGATGCTCCCCTCCCTGGCAGTGTTCAAGGCCAGGCTGGATGGGGCTCTGAGCAACCTGGTCTAGTGGGAGGTGTCCCTGCCCATGGCAGGGGGGTTGGAACTAGATGAGGTCCCTTGCAACCCAAACCATTCTATGATTCTATGTTTCTATGAAATGCTCACCTAACAGCTTCTGGCAAACACTCATTGTGGAGCCTGATGATTTTCACCATTGTTCAGTACTTGTTCATAGTTCAGGAGATAATCACCTTTTTCACAGAACAAAGAAACTAGGAGATAGCACTGGGGAAGAAAATCCCTGGGGGGGAAAAAAAAAAAAAAAAGCATCCTTTGGAAAGTCCTCTGTTAGCAACCAAGAGAGCAAAACTACTCTAAGACTTCTTTGTTAGAAGACTCCAGCAGGTTGGTGCAAATCAGAAGCCTTTATGTGTCCTCTGGAGGTCTTTCTGTGCCAATGTATATTACCTAGAAAGTGTTCATCTACAGCAGGTATGGGTAGCAGACAGAAAGCTACATAGCCCGATTTGGATAAGGAGACACTAAGTGGCTGAGGGATGCCAGGCAGTTCATCATAACTACCTTGTCCTTTTCTGCAGAACACCTGTGGGAGGTATCTGTGTGCTCTTGCAACACATGGTGCATTTGGGACTGAAATCTTCCTCATAATATGGTGTTGCAGAGCCAGGACTTGTGTTGCTGCTCTGGTTCTGTTCCCTAACTTGTGGGCCACCAGAGACCCTTCTCACTGGTGCGTATTGAAAGCAAAGATGTTCCTGATCGCTATGCTGTGGGAAATTGTATAGTGATAGAATAATTTCATTAACTGCAGCTGCACTTGTGGCCAGTGCTCCCTGTCCGTATGCTCTCACCAGAGAGTGATGTGCTTGTCAGTTGGGTTGGTACCAACAGCAAACCCAACTGTTTGCTGCAGTTACTTTTAAATGAGGAGAAAAAAAGTCGGATTTTTCTTTCAAAAAAAAAAAAAAAGCAATTTGTTTTACCCAGGGGATAGTTAGTATGCATTTGTGTATGTGTGTATTTATTTAAATTTACACAAACCTCTCACCTTCAATAAAAAGGTTAGACCTGAAAAGAGACATCTTCCCTTCTGTATGGCTGCCAGCTCCCCTCCACAGGTGCCCATTACCTAACAGACATCCCTTCCTGCTCCTTTCTGCTCCTTTGACACTTAGTGTTGCACCAATTTATTAAGGAGAGAAAGAGTCAAAGCTACCACACTTCAGCATGTGGCAAGAAGGAGGGACAAAATTAGGATTTGAAAGAGTGCTTTTGCACTGGCTGTGAAGATGCAAGGAAAACAAATGCTGCCAGATTTTCCTAGAAATGAACAAGGAGAACACATTTTTCATTACACATTTCATAATGTTATCTACTAAATGAGTCTTTTTGGCAATTGAAATGGAGTTTATTGGAATGTCTTTTATTGTTTTGAACCTTTACAGCACCCTGCAGGTGGACACCCTGAGTCAGATGTGGGGGAACTGAATGCTATTCTAATAGATAGAGCCAGTAATATCATCACCAAGGATTCTGTTGTCACACATGTAGCGGAAGCACAACCAATTGAATAGTCTAGGTCACAAAGGAAATTTTACATGGTTTGAATATGACAAAAAGCTGAAAATATTGAAATTGCCACTTTATCATTTATTTCTCTAGAACTACCAGTTCATAATTGTAGGTTATCCTGTCATATCCTGTAAGGGTCCTTCCAGTTCTGAATGGGCATTCCTATGTATGCCTTGCTCTGGCTGTCTTTGTTGGGCAGTAGAAAGCTTCAGGTATGGCTGCATTTCAAGATTAGGTGATTTATTACCAATGTATCCAGTACAAACCTCACAGACTTGCTGAAGAACAAACATTTTCAAAAGAAGTACCACAAAATTTTCATTATTGCTAAATGTTCATCATCAGATTTGACAAATATGTCTTTTCTCAGGGAGTGGTTAGGCATTTGGAAAAAAAAATCATGTTTCTTCTCAGTCACAAGCCATTACTTGCAGAGAGAACAATATAAATCCTTATGCAGATTATGCAGCAGTTCTGGCCTGTATTAGCTTCTGGATTTGCTGATCCAGCCACCCACTTCTATCCTTCTGCAATTTTTCTGCTTTCTCATTACCTGCTTATATTTTTGTGTTAGATGTGTCCTTGAAAGCTACTACTACACAGAAAATTAAACATGATTCAGGAAATAAAAGCTTTTTGCTGCTTGATTAACTGTATTTTCTTCTTGCATATGCATAGATGTGCTACAGTTCTGCAACCTTGTTTACACAGGAAAGTAAAATGCTTGTTAGTGGAAAAGTGTTGCTGATTTTAGACCAAAAATTCTTGATATCTCCAGAATCAGCAATATGAATCTAGTCCTGCCTATTAGAAAGAAATCATGAATATTACCAGAAAGAATTGTGCGCTGTCTTGAGCCAAAGGCAGTGTGATGAGTCCATGGGGCTGACATTCCCTATGCCATCGAATTCAAAACAAATACACGCACATGTGCACATTCAACATGGTGACAAATCACCTCCAGGCTGAGCTCAGTGAAAACTACCTGAAACAAACAGAGACCTGCAAGAGCCAAAAGTTTTGCCTCTGCCTGTGGTGAGCCACTTTGCTGGATTTGTGCAGCTCGACACTGACATCCCATGGCTGGTCCCAACAACCCCAGCTGCTCCTGTTCCCCAGAGGGATGGTGATCTGCACTGCTGAAATTACAAGCCAGTGCAGAGGTTACAAAGGCCAGCACAGGCAATTATTTTTTGTATGTGTGGATCAGTATGGGAGGTGATTTTCTGATACTTGACTGCTCTTTGAACAGGTCAGGCTTGCTAAAACATAGAGCTAGGATCTATGAGTATGACACTGGAAACTTCAGCCCTAAGATATTTCTTTTGCCACTGAAGAACTGAGACCAAGTGGACATCCTCATTCCCACATTTCCAGTGTGTTTCTGCCACATATACTGCATCCAGAGGTTAGATGAACTTGCAGCCCTCAAGAATGTTATAACCTGTTTCTGCTAGCACGGTGCAGATCTTGCATTACAGATCTTAAGCAGAGGTTCAAGGATGCCAGTCTTGTAGAACGGATACATTTGTGAATATTTTGACAGTGATGCAGATGGTTTAATGAAGACATTTGTTTTAAATATCACCTTTAGGAATCTAAACAACAGATACAAAATCTTACAGACCAAAATGAAGAAGTAGTCAGCCTAAAGCAGCTCTCAAAAAAGTAATATCCTAAAATCCTATATATTTTTTTTGTCTCTGATTATGTAACATCTCAAAGGCTGAACTTACTCTAAATGGAGTGGGGCAGTGTCCAACTTCTTACTTTTTTTTTTTTTTTTTTTAATGCAATTAATTGCTTTTGGTTTGCCAAGGAATGCTGTATGGGTATATAATGGTAAAACGATAAGGAGAAGATTTTAGGAAGAACACAAATGTAGATGTAAAAAAAAAAAAAAAAAAAAAAAAAAAAAAAAAAACAAAGCATAGGCTAATTCAGCGTCTCAATAAGAGGCTGCACTTTTTTGTATGAGTATGTAACATTTGAAAAGAATTTTGAAACCAAAAGGATCTGACAATGGACTGGAGATCCTTATCAGCTATTAAGCCAGATTAATTCAATTTTTCCAATTGTTAATTACATATCTACAATGTCATGTAAACTTTGACTTAGGAAATAAGGATGCAGTCTAAAGCAGACAGTAAAATGGAAATACAAGTCTCAAAAGAATCCAGTCACATCCTAAGTTATGAGACATTCAGAAGTGGTATCTTGGGCTGATTTCAGGAATCAAATTTGCAGCATTTAACCTAATTCTCTAAGGTCATGTTTGTAATAGCTTTATAGAACAAGTACTGAGTGCTGCTGGGTACAAAAGTGCCTGAGTCTTCAATTTTGATGCACATTGATATGTCAATGCAACTGTAGTTTCAAGCAACACAGCCATGCATCAATTTTAGGGATTCAGGTGAAAGCCTTCACTCACATGAACCATGACCTTACTTGAATCCACTAACGGAATAACAACAGTGCACCTACATCTAAGAATTGCACTGCAGCATGATTTCTTATTCAAGCCACACCATAGTTGACATTTTCTATTTAAAAGCCTGAGATGCAGTTACAAATATGTCTGACAAATCAGTACTTATCTGTTCTTTTAGAAGAGAAGTCATATGATTATGGCTGAGTAAGCAGTCCTTCTCACTGTAGTGGAGATTACTTTATGTGCACATTGTATCTTGAAAGCAAAAAGTACCATTAGCTCCATCTCTGGCAATATTCGTGAGGAGACATTACACATAGTGGGACAAAGAGAGATTTTGGATTTCCCGTTTTTCTGTATATTTTTGGATATGAAAAACTGGACATTCTGGGGCATGGAGCTCCCAAAGTTCCACATAGGCCATGGATTTTTTTCCAGTTCTGAAAAACAGGTACTGTCTAGAGTTTGGAAGCACACAAAAATTAGGTACCCTCTTTAGAAGCCATGTTTGAAGACTTGGTCTTAACAGGCAAAATATTTTTACTACAGTGCCTCCTACATCACTTTTCTTTTGTAGATTGATGGAAGGCTTCAGGAACTGCTCATTAATCAGAGTCAACAAGATATGTGTGTCCATTTCTTTTTGCTCCTTAATGAATTTTCACATTTTTAGGTTATATGTACTTAATAATATGTATTATATAACACTGATATGACAGAAAGAATTAGGGGGAAATAAAACACATATAGTCCAAAACAATGCCCCAGCACTTATTCATTTCTGCTGATAACAGCTGAAATAAAGAGAGGACATAAAACCAAATATAAAAATCATCAGGCAGGGATTTATCTGCTTTGCCAAAGGAAGAAATGATGGAAAAATCTGGAAGAGTTCGGCTATACTCAGGATTAGCTGTACTTGAAAAAGAAATCTGAGCTGCCTAAATGACATTCAGGGCTGCCAAAAGGGAATCGATTGTGTTAACCACCTTGAACGAGTAAATTGATTCCTTTGCGATTTCACCTTGGGCTGGTCAGAAACGTGTAAGGCTGCCTCAAACAGCAAGCTCTTCCCATGGGGCATGCTCATCTAGAGGAAGAAGTACCCAAATTGCTTATATTAAATTGTCTCACACCTGTTTCCAGAGTTCATTCCTTGCTAGCCCTGGCTTTCAGGCAGAGCCCCTGTGTCTACCAGACAGCCCCTGGCTGTGAACGCAGCAAGTTGCAGTGGCTCCCTTCCGAGAGTACCTGGGACCTTGCAGATCAGGGTGATCATGGCCTTCATGCACTGATAGTTTGAATGAGAGTCTTGGATCTTTCTACTGGATACAAGTTTAGTGAAATATATCTTCTGGAGTGCTCGTTATTTTTAGGGTCATATGACCTTTTTAGATCTATTTAACACGACACGCTTTGTGCCAGAGAGGATTATCAATTTTTTAATTCTACAGAGTAAAAAGGAACTAAGATAGTTTAACAAACAACTTTAAATCAAAGTAAATCCTGAGTCATTAAAATGCTACAATGAATTAAGCAATTGTTTACTTAAATATATTGAATTTTGTGGTTTACTAAATCAAAAGTTGTTGTAGTCTCCATGGAGAAGCAAGATCTGGCTGTTGACCCCTATATTTATGTGCAAAATTGTTGGAGAAGGACTAAAGCATTAACTGGCTGTAATTTAGATTCTTCTCATTTTAAACCTTTACAAATGGAACACATTATTTGGACACCTTGTGTATTTATTGTAGTAATGAGTTCTGCAAATTCCTTAGGTGGTTATAAATGCTGGATACAACAACTAGAAGACAAATATGTTTCAGACAAGTAGTGCTTAAGCACCTCAGACCTGAGACAGGCAGATATCTACTCAGAACAGACAGTCCTTATGAGCAGTCAAAGACATGGTCACCATCAACCTGCTTTGAGAATTTCTTTGGAAGGAAGCCACTTCTGCCTTTTGGTGGATCTTCTAACAGATCTACCTGATTCGAGAGGTGATATCCCTCAGGAAGCAAAAGCATATTCTCCCTCAGGAATATAGGACCAAGTTGCTCACACTTGGAGGGAAAACCCTGTTTTGTGCCATGTAATCTCTTCACCAGCAGAACACCTGCCACTGGGACCACAAAGCAGTTTGGTCTGATGTCTCGTTTTAAATCACTCCATCATGTTGAACACTGACTAGGGATTTTTTTTTTTTTTCTCTTCTCCTTGTTCTTTTTATTTGTATATCTCATTCCATGTATGACTACATTTATCATATCAAAGCTGCTACAGAGGGAGTCCTAAGGCAGGACCTAAGGCTATTCCTTAAAGTTCAAGTCTGCTGTCTGAAATAATGTTGTCTGCATGTATGTATCAGTCTGTTCACAGGTATAGACTCTGTATTTCACAGCTTTATCTATCATAGCCCTAGAAAAGGCAGACAGTCCTCTAGGGAAGCAGAAAAGCATTTAGTACAGCTTTTCTTGTAATGACTACACTGAGAGAGATTCTTTAAACATGAAGTAAAAATGTGATCCAGACATTATTTCTATTTCAAGTTGCCGTGTTCCTTTTTTCTAATGCAGACCTGGTCTCTAATGACACATATACATTTTTTTTAAGTTTTCTGGGGAGGCACATTGTATTCTACATCAAGTAGTGACGGAAGAGGAACTTAAAACTTTTTAATGTGCTTGCTGAGAAATTGAATGGTTGCAAAGCCAGCCTATTCCTTCAAATGCCAAAGCGTATTTTCTTCTTACTGCTTTACGGAGGCAATCATTTAAGGGGAAGATTTCTCTAATCAACATCAGTGATTAGTTACACTGCAGGTTTAGTAGTCCAAATAGATTTTGAAAGAAAAGAGGGAAAGGATAGACACCTGTTTCCTGCTTTTAAAAGTATTGGAAGAGTTTTTGCTTGGCTGGTGATGTGGAGTAAGTGCAGATATTGCCCTCCACAGGTAGGTGCTGAAGATACAGAGCTGAGAATGATTACAATGATGCCTTCTTTGGCACAAGGTCTGCCTTTGCATGAACATGGATATTTGGCAGCTAGCACAGAAGAGCTCTATTTTTATAAATGACACTCTATCATTGTGAGCGTTTCCTAATAACGTGA
Organism: Alectura lathami; assembly: GCA_013399715.1. NCBI lineage: Eukaryota > Metazoa > Chordata > Aves > Galliformes > Megapodiidae > Alectura > Alectura lathami. Next base: position 101,484 of record VXAV01004763.1, read on the forward strand.
GGGAAAAGACAGAAAATACTGAGCTGAACGTTCATTGGTTTGGATAAAACTGTCAAGCTAACAATTCCTATATTTCAATTCCAATTTCATGCAGGAGCTTTGAGTAGGGATAGAGATGTTGTAAATTTACAGTTACATGCTGCAGCATTTGAAGCAGTAGAAGAAAGATGACAGTGGGAATGCTGCTGCAGGTAAGTAGAGATTGGGAAGACTGCAGGTGAATGGTGAACTAAAGTTTCAAGGGACTTGTAACATAACCTGCAGCCTTTGAGAGCTTAATTGTAACTCTTTAGGGCTTTTTTCAGTATCTAATTTGTCTGAGTTTCTCCTCTTGAAGAACAAACCAACCAATCAACCAAAAACCCCGAAGTCCCAAAATCAATTCTCCTAACATCCAAATTCAGCATCTCTGAACAAGTTTATTGGAAGAGTTAGTTTGTGGCTTTAGGGAGGCTGAAAGAAAGAAAATCAACAAATTGCTTTAGAACTAGCTTGGAGGAAAACAAGCCACAGCAAAATCAGAAGACTTCTTTCAGGCAAGTCAGTAAAAAGCGGCTAAAGGTCTTTCAACAGCGATCAAAGTGAGCTCAAAGTGTTGATCATATCATTTTCACATTACTCCACAATTTCTGCTGTAATAATGACTAAGCCCTGTCATTGGGCTGTTTAAAATCAGACTAATAAAAGCACAGTTGTGCTTGACATAAGTTACAGGATAGCACTCCGCATTCTGTGACAAAAATATTAGTATCTTCTGTAGCACTAATTGCAAGCAAAGGGCTGAAACTGGTAGAAATAGGCAAGTCATTAGTAGGAAAGCTGAAATCTGTTTCAAAACACTGCCTTTCCTACCTGCTAGCCTGAAGGAATTTGGACATTGTGAGCAAGAATACTTGAGTCAATGCATTTTTATTAATTGTATCTTTAATGTGAGCACTTAGACAATGCTTTAAAATAATTGCTTTCAGCGAAGCAACATTCAACATACTTTACATTTTTGTTTTTATGCTAGAAATATTCATGCAACTCACTGACAGCAGGTAATCAGAGCTCTTCATAGCATAATTTCCCTAAAAGCATGCAAAATAGTGGATGAAATTATTTCTAAAAGAGTAGTTAGAAGAAGAAACTATATCCACCTGATGTGCTTTGAAGCCCACTTCAGCAAACATTGAACCACATGTTTAAGTATGTGCTTGCATGCATTACTGGGCAGGCACAGGTTGCTTGTGGAGTGTGAAATGAAGCAGCCAGTCTCTCAGCTGGGGTAAACCCCTGCACTGCCACTGTTGCAGTCTAGCTGAGAAACTGCCACAGGAGACCTGCAGCACAAAACTGCCACTAAAATCCTGCCCACAGCCATTTCACAGTACCGTTCTCAATGGCTTCAACAGGGCAACTGTTGTGTCCTGAAAGTGACATGCAGTGCTGGGGAGAACACCTACTCAAAACAACAAATAGTTTGCCTGAGAAACTCAACTTTCGGTGAGATTTTTATGCCAATAAATGTATCATTAAACTATACACATGAGATTCAAACCTTGCTGCACACATGTGAAAGGAAAAATTACATTTGTTATGAGGCATCCAAGCAAGTCAAGGAGGATACAAAATGCTATCCAGTAGGAAAAAAAAACATAATACATGCTTGCCTAAGGCTGCCAAGAAATTCATCAGCTGCTTTGTCAATGGGGAATTTCAAATCCTCACTTAAAACTCCAGACTATGAAGAAACAAGCTTTAGGGGGCTCATATTTAATGAAACCCCAAATAGAAGGTAATTTAGTTTATAAAAAATGTCATCAGGAACAAAGCTCTGTCTATTGCCATCTGGGATCTCATGCACCATGTGTTTTTTCTTCCAGGGTTATTGTTTTTGGGTTGTCTTTTTTTTCTTTGTTGAATGATGAACTAATATTGGCATTAATTTAAGCTTCATTACTAGTGAGCGACTGCAGAGCCCTAGTGGCTTTACTGCTTTATTGACAAGAATCAAATTGAACTGGCAGCTGCAGTGCGGGCTTTGGCTTGTGAATGGACACCCTGTCCATCAGAGACAACCGTCTGGGTGGGATGTGTGTGAAGTCAGCACCCACAGCCCCCCGGCACTGCCTCCCAGAAACAAGGCATTGCCGTAGATGCAGGCCATCACTGCTTGTACTCCAATGCGTTTCTTAAGGTGTTTTTTTGTGTTGGACAGCAACAACTGACTGGACTTGATGGATTCCCCGTCTGCAAGGCAAGCCCCAGAGCTGTGCTTGGAGATGAAGTTGCCCAACAGAGATGTGGCGTTAAGGCTCGTGTGCAGTAGTAGAATGTGTTGAGGTTTCACCACTGTGTGGTTGTCTCCAGGCCTGTTTAACAGGTAGATCCTGGTCTAGCCTTTTACAACTGTTTTAACATTTTCTCCTAGCCCCATCCTGCTGATTCCCAACATCCCAGAGGAGGTTTCTACCTCTCCAGTTGTGCAAAGCCATTGGGTCCTCTATTTGTGCAGCTCTTTCCTTTAAACTGTTACTCACTTTGTTTTCCACTTTGACTCCAGTAGTACCTTCCCAGGCAAAATTAACAGCTGCCACTTGGGACCCTGCATAGTGGAAAACCAGCTCAATCAATCTGCTACAACTCATTTTTTCTCATTTCCATACAGTGATGCAGGTTACAGATGAAAAAAAAGAAAACACCACCAAAAAACAACAAAACTGTGTATGTATATTTTAAACACCAGGTAAGACCACAGCTCCTTTTCTTTCCTCTTCTATGTGCAAAATGTTTAGGTGGAATATTTTATGAACTATAAGGGATCTAGTAAAGGAGATGAATGACAGTCAGGAGAGCAGTATTAGTTCCAGCAAGCTTACTGTAGCAGTGAATTTAAAAAACTTGCAAGCCCTACTCAGTGCAGAGGTGCCTAAAAATATCTTACAAACCAGATTTACTAGAGAACTAATAAGACTGCAATCTTGCTTAGCACCATGGGGTCTTGTACCAGAGGAATAAACTCACCTAGGGGGGTTAGTGACATTTGAAATCTAATGTCAGTAACATGGCTAAAATCCCGACTGAGGTAAATTCAAAGGGACTATTGACTTCTGTCAGGGGAAGGTACTACCTGTATTTTTGCTAGCTTGAGCACAGTTACTATTTCTCAAAGAATTTGGTAGAAGAAAAGAACAAAACAAAGAAATCTTCAATATTTTCCCCTTTTCAAAAACATTATGCTATCTGTTCTCATATTTCTCTAAAGAAGGAAAGAATGCTTCATTTTAGAACTGTTTTTTCATTTGATGAAGTATTTCCTTTGGGTGTGTCATGTTTTTATAGGTCACTAACTGTTTAAAATTAGTTTCAGATAGAAAAATATATTTTGAATGGGTGGCAGGATAGCTGTTCATTCCTGAGATGTTCGGGTGGGCTTGTTTTCTAAATGTTCGTGAATGATCAAACTCCAGAATCACCAGTTTGCTCTGAGGCTCAAGCTACAGGAACCAAGGTGTGCTGCTCATACAGACAGGTAAGTGTTGTCTAGCATTGCTTGATGACATTTGCATTGCTGCAGAGACCTGGTAACCTCTAGCCTGCTCCAGCTCCAAATAGTTCCACCATACAGGTAATGACTGGAAATTGTCACGTTGTGACCTTGGATTAACATATCTGCAGCTGAGGAAAACTTATTTGAGAAAAATTCTTTGAGGCTAATGGAGTTGTGCGAACTTACCAGCAAAGTACAGATTTTTCCTTCAATAAATGTCCAGAGACTTACGTGATCATATTACATGGAAGCCTAGATGCCATAGCTGATATAAGCAACTGTTAACATAAATAACTCATGATCAAAGTCTCCAAAATAAAGCGAATGGCAGCTTTCATTGGGATTTAGGACTCCTTAAGCAGAGCAGAAAGGGAGATGGAAAGTGGATATGTGCCAGTTTCAGAAATAAGGCCAACAAGTGAACGGACGTGGAGGCAAAAGTATTCCATTACTCCCAGGAGTAATTGTGAGGACAATAACTGAAAGGAGATGTAATTACACATTCTAAAGGGTCTTTCATATGCCCGCTACTTCCTGCTCTATGAGTATTCCCAACAGTATTTTTACTGCCACATTAAGTATTGGCATTCATTTCTTATCTAATAGCAAATTATTTTTTTGTAGCCCTTTGCTCTGATATTCTCAAGGGTCTCCTTGTGTTTCTGCTCTACTGTTAACCACCTACAGTTTTGTTTTTAACCCCAAATTTCATGAAACCACATGATGTTTCCATGCTTCCCTTCTGCTCTGGGAACACAAGTCATTCTAATCCTCTTCAAACTTCTTCTACCTCAGTCGTCAGGATGCTGAGTCACAGAATCACAGAATTACAGCATGGTTGAGGTTGAAAGGTCATGGTTGACCTCTGAAGGTCATCTGGGCCAACCCACATGGATCAAGCAGTGCCAGCTGGAGTAGGTTGCCCAGGACCACATCTAGTCTGAAGATCTGTGTAAGGTAACTCATTCTTAGCATGCAGCTTCTCAGAATACCCTCCATATTTACTGCAACAGGAAATTAATCATGAGTCTATAAAATCTGGTTTAAGGTCAGTGTTAAAAGATTTTGGGAACATACTTTTTCTTCAGATATTGCAAATAAACAACAAAAATGCTGTACAGTCTTTTGTGTCTCACATTGTGCCTATTTTATGGTTATTTATTGGTTATGGTTATTTTATGGTTATGGTTATTTTATGCCTATATGGTTAATAGGGTGTAGAGCACATCATATTCCCTTTCTCTCAACTGCATGTCTGACAAATACATTTGATAGTGGATTGCATGTATGATATAATCTTAAACCGCTTGGTTCAATTATGTAAAATTATGTCTGTAGCAGCAGCACCTACAAGAGAAAGATTTACACACAGGATATTTCTTCTACCTAGCATATTAAAAATCAGTTCCAGATGGAAAATATTTTAATATAAAAACTATTATCCACAAAAAAAGTTAGAAGCTTGTTTACTACTTTTGTTTTCATAGAATAATACTATAGTGCATAAAAAGCAGTACTAGAAAGACAATAAAAACCCATGTGTGTTTGGCCAGCATTGTAATAGAGAGATGCCAAAAGCTGGATTCTCGTTTTCGATTTTCATTGTTCTGAGCAGCTACAGTCTTAGAGTACCTTACAAAACCAGCTGCATCAGACCATGTTTCTGATATGATCAGAAGTACATGCTCAAGGAAAGAATATTATGGCAAGTGTAGAGTGTTATTTTCTGCAGTTTGCTCTCTCCAGTTTCAGCAATCTGCATTTTAGGGATTTCTTTAGCCAGAGGTTGTAGTTGGATCCTCATGTTTGACATCTCTGCTACTTCCTCTCCGAATTTACCTTGTCACAACCTGTGAACGAATGCCAGGGTTTGTGCAAAATATTATTTTTGTTTGTTTGTTTGTTTGTTTTTGTCTTAACATGCTACCTAGTAATTTCCTTTGGTGAGTGATAGTTTCTGTGTTTACAGAAGTAGGGAATGACTTTCCTCCACTTAGCTTCTTCATGCTGTTTATGATATCTGGCCTCTTTGCTACTGCCTGTTTTCCAAACTAAAACGTCCTACTCCCTCCGTTCAGCATCTCCTTCTTCAAAAGTCGTTTCCTGCTCTACCTCTCTTCATCTGAAGTTTTCTAGACCTGCTACGTACTTCTGTGGCGACAGGCTGACAGGACTGACACACAATGTTCAAGATGTCATGTGAACTGCTTATTTTTGCAGTGACACAATGGTGTTGTTTATTTTCATAGTCTTTTTAAATAGTTTCTAAAGACTACAGCTGAGCAGTAAATTGATTTTTTCAACGCATTTCCAACAGTGATTCCAAGATAATTTTATGGCTACTTTGGAACTGATTACTTAGTGTTCTTGTGCTTGTAGGCATATAGGTATGTGAAAATACATGGGAAGAGACCATATCTGTTAAAGCTGCTTTTATTTTGCATTTTTCTCATTTGGATTGTCATAAACCTTTTTATCATTTGGTGAATAATATGAAGGGTTGCAATTATCTGACATATAAATATCTAATCTTGTGAACACTCTTACATAAAAAGAAGGCCTGTCAAGCATAAAAGTGGCAGACCTCATGAAGCACATAATTGATCTCTTCAAAATCAATAGAGATAAACATAAACAATGTTGTGATGGTCAGAAAAGATGTAGAGATGAAATCTAAGCATAGGTAGGAAGAGAACTTCAAGCTTAACAGGCCCACACATGGCAGCAGATGGAGAGGCAGAGACTCATTGCTTCATTGAAAACACGCTGCAGGGAAGGACAGATAAGATTTATTACTGTCTGGGGACAACAAGGTCTATGTAATCCAAAACTGAACTTGATAACTGAGAACTAAAATTAAAAAGCCAAGGGGGGATTTTTAAGATAAGTCTGGGAGAAAGTCAAGAAACATGAAAAAGCACATAGTTCAGGATGATGTATTTCACAGGGATAAAGTACAAAACTGCTATATCCTCAAATAAAGAACACGATGGAAACATAAAATGCATCAAAAGAATAAAGTGAATCCTTTACAAATAAATCCCTGTTTCAGAACATACACAGAAATTGGCAAGCCGATTGAGACTGAGTAAATGTTTGCTTGCATTAATGCTAGAGGTCTGAACCACAGCAAACATGGAGAAACTGGGATGTCTGGTTTTAAAACGACATACAGAATACATGAGTACCTCAGACACTTGGTAGAAGGAACATAAACAGAACAGTTCTGATTTCAGGAAGCACAATAATAATTTAAGGAGTGGCTGGAGCCAAGTAAGGTAAATATTCTAGCTGTGTGAACAACTGCTACAGAATTTGTCTGGGCTTCAGTTCTTTGACAATACAGAAAGAGCACAGTCATAGGTCTATACTACTGAGTATTCCATGAATGTGGGACAAAGACTGTAATGTGGNTAAAGAACTGCTTTGTTATTTAATTGGTCAGAAAATCCCTAGAGAAGAAGCTGTTCTTCAATCAGTTTCAAGCAAAGCATATGACTTGTTCGAGATGCAGCTACTGAAGCTCTCCTTGGTAGAAGAGCATTAGAGNGAAGACCAAGAGGTTACAAGATTAGAAACAATAAAAACAGCAGAAGACTTCATGTCTTCCAGATAGACTGTCATGACAAGGCATATTGCAGAAAATATTATTTTAAAAATTGTAAAGANATTATTTTAAAAATTGTAAAGAACTGCTTTGTTATTTAATTGGTCAGAAAATCCCTAGAGAAGAAGCTGTTCTTCAATCAGTTTCAAGCAAAGCATATGACTTGTTCGAGATGCAGCTACTGAAGCTCTCCTTGGTAGAAGAGCATTAGAGTACCCAAGTTTGACCTTTTGTAGGTCTGAAAGACCAAAACACAAATCCATAGTAATAACATTAAACTTAAGAGGTGAAACTATCATCAAGTATATAATTTTATTGAGAAGAAATAAAAAGAAAGAGCTGACAGGGTGAAATATTTGCAGGTAACTGCTTCAGGACATCTTCATACTCCAGGCTGTGAATAAAATTTTTAAATTGTTTTCAGAGATTAAAAAAAAAAATACAATAAACCAAAATGAAATAAATAAACAAAAATACAAAAAAAAAAAACAACAACAAAGTAAAACCCTTTAAACAATAATGATTAACAGTTCAGTGAAAGAGAGAAAGAAAAGTATTTTCAGAAG
>VXAV01004763.1:111795-132833 GCA_013399715.1 Alectura lathami
AAAAAAAAAAAAAAGATAGAAATGAGTAACCCTAGACCCTAGTGAAGAAGGGGAGAGGGCCTCTAGGTACAAAGTATATTTTTGCCTTGTATTGGAATTCAGGCCATTTAAAGGTGAACCTAAGATTGAAAAGCCATTTTCTAATTTGAAAATTATTCCTTTTGTTTATTTGCTTGTTTGCTTCAATTGGTTTTAATCTTACTCACCTTACTTGAGAACACAATTGAAAAACTAGGAACAACTGTATGGCAATGCTTTCCTGAATGCAAAGAAAATATCAAGCAGGATTACGCTGTGTGCACGTGTGCCGAAGAGAGGTGGTGGATCAGCGTCTCTGCCCTCTTCTGGCAGTGCGAAATAATGCCATATGACAACCTAGGTCACAACCTTCAAGGAACTGCTGGGTTCCTCTAGCATCATCTTGAGCAGGGAGCCTCTCTTCCCACTCTCCAAAGTATAAAAAAACCCCAACCCCAGCTGAGTTATAATTCTGTCTAGAAGGTGTTTCTCATTTGTCATATAGGATTTACACATATGCACACACAACTGCAAGAACTAAAAAACAAACAAACAAACAAACAAACAAACAAAACCACCAAGAACAACCAACCAAACACGCAAGACTTTTTTTTTTTTGCTTTATATTTCACCTCTGATTTGTAGTACCCGGTATTCCTCTTACCTTTTTGTCACCTTAGGACACTCCTGTAGGAACCATAGCACTGTTTAAATAAATATCAGCACAACACGGTGTTGAAGTTCAGTGTTGAAGAAAGAAGGTTATGTGAGCCAGAAAGCACGTCCCCTTTAAAACATCACTTTGTTCAGTAACACTTATTTCCTACAAATTTCCCAGTGGCTCCTGTCCTCTCTTTCAAGGCAGCACTTCTTCCTGAGGGAAGTGAACCAAATATTAAAGGCTCTTCTTTGAGTCATTTCTTGGAGTAAGAAGCATCCTTCTCCTGTAAGAAAATGTGAAGATTGATGGCCAGTCTAAGCTGGTTCCCTCAGAGCTGATGGATAGAATTTCCATGGTCTTTTGGCAGATTCTGTCATTGGCACAGACCAATGAATATTTTATGCAAAAGATGACGAGTTTGAGGGAGGGAGAATAAATTGCTTGGCCTGCAGAAACTAAAATCAATGGTGGTAAAACCCATTGCTTCAGCACACAGGACTTACAGCTCGGTAATTGAACTTCACAGTGTCACAGAATGCTCCCTATCCATTAAAAGCATGAGCTTCCGTTCCAGGATTAAGATTACTAAAATGTAACTATACACGTAAACTGAGCAGAATGAACATTTTGTGACAGAAAGTGAGCAAGTGTCTACTCCTGAAAGGCCACAGGTAACTGGCATGAAGTTTCTGAAGTTGTTATCTGGAAAGTTAGGCAGAGAACTCTCTCCCTAGATTTTACAGAAAATTGAGAGAAGTCAGTCTTCCAGAAGCAAATCTAACACGGGTGTTACTGGCCTTACTGTCTAGCAATAGGCATCTTCCTTCAGTACTGCAGTTAGCACATCCTCTCCCCTTTCTCCAGAAGGAGAAAGCCCCTAATACCTAATGAAAACACTCTTCCTGCTGTAAGTTCTCTGCTTGAGAACAGAGTTGGTTTTTGTGCTCCAGTTTCATTTCTCAGTAGTATTTCTGAAAGCATTTATTTTTAACTAGGAAACAGCAATTTCAAAATGTAAGTGTGTGATGGACCTTACCAGCAGACAGCCGGTCTGTGGGCTGTGTCCTCAGAGACCTCAAGGAGTCAGTGATCTTGTTCAAGCTGAAACTGAAAGCATGCATACAGTGACTATAGCTCTTTGCATCCATGGCACATAGAGGAGAGTAAATGGAAAGAGGTGCTCAGGCTGAAGTGGGTTATGAAGAAAGAGAATGTGATTGCTGAAACTCACTTTCTAGGTTGCAGCTACAGCCTCGATAAAAACCCTATTCTGCCTTTTCTTTCTCCTATTTTGGTGTCTGAGAGAACCCGTAGAACTAATGTGAATGGAGCAAAGTTTTGCCACTGCATAGCCAAGCAATGATCACACGCTAAAGAAATAAAACACCCTGAGTACAAGTAGCATAAACAACTATACACAGTCTTAAGCATCACAAGCCTTTTAGGAGGCTAAAAGAGTCTTTATCTTTGCCTCAAAATGTTTTTACGAGCAGCCTTTACACCTCCATGCTACAAAGCAGATACATCACCTAGGAAATAGTTAAATCTGAAGAAAACTACTCAGAATCAAGCTCTCCAGCAAACATGTTCTCCCAACAGAAGGCAATCCCAAATGGCTACTTTCTATTCATTTTGGAAGCTATTTATTGAGCACATGGTAAGCCTTCTTCTCAATATATGCTTTCCCAGCATATGAAGAAAAAAGCCTAGATACAGGTGCGAGAGTTTAAGAAGAGTTTTGTGTTTTTTGCAAGTGGAAAACTCCCCTGCAACAGCTGGACAAGCTCCACTGAACAGTTAGATAAGAGTATCTTGTGAAACAAAGACATTGCATGAGTTATTCCTTGGGAGATAAGGAGGTTACAAGCGACAAAAATAAGTACTAGAAAGGAAAGAGGGGAGGGGTTTAGCGTCGGGTGGTAGGGTATAAAAATTGTTATTTGCTTCTGCATTGCGCTGCTGCTTGCTGGTCCTGCTTGTGGGACGCCCGCCATTGCGATTGTGATTAAAGTGCTTCTCTGAGATCCTGGCCTAAGCCTTGTTATTGGCTAGCCAGTGTTTCTCACGTAGCAATGCAAATATCATCTGTTCCCTGAATGCACACAGTCAGGGAAACAAGGTCCCTAGGCTTGTGTATCTTACAGTCAGATTCAGGAGTCCTGCAGCTACTCATGTTATCTTGGCCTGCTTACCCTCTTCCTAAATTGCTTTGGATCGCATGAGTGAAAGAGCAGATTTTAAGTGCCCAAGGTACACTGGAAGCCACACATAAGGACGAGGACATTTCCTCTATGTGCTTAAGCCATCGTGTACATTGGTTCGTGATCCTGCCCTAAAAATATGTAGCTATTAAACCGAGTGACTTCATTTGCCATAGACTCCTGCATAATTCAAAGCCTGACTGGCCTATTAAGCAGAAGGCTTTCATTTCTTCCAGCTAGCTATTTAAAGGTTATGTATTGATACTATCAAGGTATATTTATGATATCTTCTTCATTTGGAAGAGTGATTGCATCAGCAAACAGTTAACAAAACTTAGCTCCATGTGCCCAAATTATTCGATTAGATGGTACAGTCATGTATCCCAACAGACCAAACTATCTGAGCACTGCACAGGCCTAAAAGAAGTCAGCAAACCCAGCTTCATTCCAAATCTGTTTGGATTTTCGTCAAAGTCAGAAGCTTAATACCACATAGGGCACAACTGCCATTTTAATACTTCAAAAGAAAGTAATTGAAATGAAAGCAAGTAATTATGACATGCAGATAAAATGCATTTTAATGCATACAAATGTACTGAAGTTCGACTTTAAAGTATGTCATTGAAACAAATTCTGGTAATATCCGACTGTAACAGTATTCCCTTCTGCCCTTTCCTCCTTTGTACTACTTTTCCTCCCCTCACACACTTCAAACTGAGATAACTATAATGAGTAAAATATACCAAATCATTTCAATAACATGGTTCAGCAGGAATAAGATATTTCATTGATTTTTTCTGCTTGCATTTTAAGAATCACTATGCTCAGGAATTTGGAGGAGCAGAAAACTGAAGGACAAATGAGGAGAAATTTGTGTTCTTCAGTTACTTAGTGTATTTGTATTCTCATAATAAAATTAAATGACTCATTCCACTTTATTTCTCAGTGTTTCATTTAACATTTTTCAATCCTTGTAAATATACTTGGTTTCTTTCTTAACAGATGTTGAAGACGTAACAGGGATACCACTAACAATTCACTCTTTTTTTTTTTTTCCACAGAGAAATGTTGTTCATCANTATTTCATTGATTTTTTCTGCTTGCATTTTAAGAATCACTATGCTCAGGAATTTGGAGGAGCAGAAAACTGAAGGACAAATGAGGAGAAATTTGTGTTCTTCAGTTACTTAGTGTATTTGTATTCTCATAATAAAATTAAATGACTCATTCCACTTTATTTCTCAGTGTTTCATTTAACATTTTTCAATCCTTGTAAATATACTTGGTTTCTTTCTTAACAGATGTTGAAGACGTAACAGGGATACCACTAACAATTCACTCTTTTTTTTTTTTTCCACAGAGAAATGTTGTTCATCATGTTATATTTTATATATATTGAAAAGCTTTAAATGTTTATGAAATTTTTTAAGGGTGAACTTTGAAAAGGCAATTGCTGTACATCATGTATTTTGAGAACAGAGACACAGAGACATGTGATATGACAATGAAGAGTGCTGATGCCAGAGAAATATGCCTCTCAAAAGAAAAAATACTACGCAGTGTTTGTTATGATGCCAGCTAGTCAAGTACAAAAGAAAGAGTTAAGTCGCTAATGCAAACTTTAGAGATTTTTGGCTTGGATTGTGGCTTTACTGTTGAATTCTTTCCAATCTGATGCCAGGCATATATACTTAATTCCTGTATGCTCTATATTCTGTTGCATAAAACTAAAACAAAGGTACTTTCTATCATGATATGTTTTTCTTGCCCTGCTCTGCAAGCTCTTTTGGACAGATATTGTTTCTTACCATACTTCTGTGCAGCCTAAACACGGGGCTCTGAATTTGACTGACGCATTTTAGCTATAATAAAATAGCACTTTATGTCCATGCTCTCTGTAGAGGGTGCTCCTGGCAATAAGATCTGAGGACTTATTCAATTCATCTGAATTTACATAATTCGGTGCAGTATTAGCATAACATCTTGCAGTGGCTGACTTTAAACAAACATGTTCGGGGTATTACAATGCATGTATATTATCTCAAATGCTGACTTCCACAAGGACAGATGAACATTGAGTACGCATGCTGAAGAGGAGTATTCAAGTTTAATTTGCAACTGTGCTCTTTCATGTAAAACAGAGCTCAAGGCCGACGAAGATCCACAAAGATCCAACTGTATGTGGCTGTGCCTTGTGCAGCTGTTATTCCTTCTGATTGTCATTTTGATGATGGCTTAACTCAAACCAGTGGGCATGCTTTGTTGCTGCTGTTGCTGACTAACTTCAGGAACCTAATTACTAAGCTCATCTCCTAGACTCCTTCCGTTGTGAGAAAGGCACGTTCCAGAGCACCTCAAACAGGCTCCTGCTTTGAACTGTCCCTTGGAAGGACACGCTTCTGTTGGCTAACTAGAGGGAACTTACTTCCTAGTTAAGACATTTTAAGGTCAATGCCACATGTTATTCAGTGTGAAAGCCGCAGTCCACCATCTTGCCTCAGCTCCATGCTTTTTATTTATTTATTTTTGATTCTATGTCATTTCAAACATTCATTCTCAATCAAAATCTTGACAATGGTAAATTAACTCGTCATCCACCTGATTACAAAATACTACCATATTTATAAAAAGACACATATATCAAGAAGCTTAATTAGGACAACTTTTATGTTTGCAGTTGAAGTGCAGCATCAACTTTTCTGGCGTGCTATAGCAACTTTGCACTGAACATATGATGTGAAATGGCTGGCATTCTCAGCACAGCCAGCTGGTGGTGGCAGGAAGGCTACACAGAGTACAGCTGCATCCTGAGGAGCACCTCTGTCACCTGAAGCCATCCCTGTCTTCTCTTCTGCCATGACTTTCTCAGCCAAAGTCAGATACTGTTTATGAGACTTGAGTTGTTACATTGCCATAAATATGCAGCTGCTTCTGTGGCTCTTTCTTGCTTTTGCTTTCTCAGTGGGACCATCCTGATACCATTCTTCTTGTGGACTACTGGGATGTTTTCCTGGCTTTCAGCAAAGATGTTACTGTGACTACAGGGCTGCAGTTGACATCTGACCCTCTTTGGTCCAATAGTTTTCATATGATAGTTTTCATATGATTTATATTTCTCAAGATTATTATTAATTTCACTAAATGTCAGTATAGACTCAGTTCTCTTTTGAAGTGTTTTAAGAAGGGTCCAACACTATTTGAACATAATTCACTATTATAAGTGGCCACATTATAAAGGACAGTGATCTTCAACGGAAGAGGAGAGCGCAGAATAAATTGCAGAATAAAACATTGTACTGAGGTTATATGGTAAATGACAAAGTTTCTTTGTAGTCTTCATTTCTCACAATGCCAGCTGCCACCAGCATCTAAGTGCTCTAAAATAAATACTCTAATGTAGTATTTCAAACCATTTCCTCCTGCAATGGGAATTTCCCTTAGCTGACAGAGCATAAAGTGCCTCTTATGTCTAGTACTTTTATACAGTATAGCTAGTGATCACATTCGAGAAATAAAATATTTCTTTTGACATTTAAATGAAAGTAACACATTCTGTTTTGTTCTAAAGGTATTTTGCATAAGGGCAAAGTGCTGTTACATTTACAAAGACAGAGTTCAGTGCTGGTTTACAAGTACTTTTCATATCTGAGAAAACAGCTAGTCTATTGCAATAACATCCAGATTCAAAGGGGACAGCCTCGCTGCCACAAGCAAGACAGTTAATTTTTGTGTCAGCAGAAATCTTTGCTTTCTTACACACCTTGCGATTAAACTCTGGCTTATTTATTTACAAAGTCAGAGGTTACTTTTGTTGGAAGGTTGTTCAGATAAGAGCATGAAATGTCCTGTAATATTTTTACTGAGAAAGGGAAAGAGATAGATTTTGAGACAAGATAATGGAATTATCACTCTAAACTTCCTTTAGAATGGACCAAAAGAGTGAAGAACAAGGTTTACAATGAACTGAAGTAGAAGCCTCTAGCTCCAGGCCATTAAAAGTACCTGTTGGAATGCTATACGTGAAATACTGGCCTTGACATGAGCTAAACTAGAACTCTGGGCATGCTTAGCTTCTTGCATTAAAAAGTCAGACTGCAAATAATGTTTGACTAATCATAAGGCAACATCAAACCCCCACTACCAGCCATGGGGGTAAATATGAAAATATTGTGTGGGTGATGCTTCAAAAATTGATAGCAGCAAATATGAATTCCGGCCACATGTTCTACTGCTCAGTTCTACAAAATTGTCACCATCATGTAAAACTGGGAGAAGATCAGGATATCTGAACCTTCAGGATATAAGAAAGGAGATTAAACAGTAATACTTCCTGCTAACAAAATGACACACCCTTAGTAGCAAGATATAAGTAGACCCAGTAACTAGCTCTAGAAAAGCCTGAATAATCACTTAGACCGCAGCTGCACAGCTAAGAGTAGGCAGTGGGGTGGTCTCCCAGCACAACAGACAGAACAGCAGTCTATGGATACACTGGCTTGAACTTCGCATTCAGCCAAGTTGCCATAAAGGTAGCATTTGCATAGCTATGTGACAGCAAATGCTTAACAGCATAAAATTGACAGGTGGTCTGTGGGCAAGTAATGGTGGATATGAGGGATATGAGGGACTGCCATCAGAAAAGTGGCTTGGTTGGGTAAATAGGGATATTTAACGCAGTGCTTTCCCCTATACTTTTGTGTTAGACACCATGCAGAGACCAAGTGAGGCAGAAGAAGATGGAACTTCATACATATACAACCTGGGAAAGTGGGAATAGGATTTAAAATAGAGTAGCAGTAAATTTTGGATCCAATGCGTCTTGTTGCACATATGATACAGAAAAGAGCTTCCTGCACGACCCTGACAAGAGCCCCAGTCCTGACAAGAGCTGTTGGAGTCAGAGAAATCTGCAAAATTTGAAAAGTAGTATGGGTAGATATAGGTGAGTCTAAGATTTATTCTCAGTGCTCCAAAATTTGTCCTCTGAAACACAAACGAGTTCTTCAAAGAAAGATTTGTGAGGTTTGTCTGTTGCTTTACAACAGCGGGAAAATATACTTTTTTTCCTGGAAATGGCTTAACTGCTTTTTGCTAACTTTTCAAGAAATGTGAAGGAAAAAAAAAAAAAACAAGCATGACATCTCTTGAAATTTAGTGAAGTCCTAAGAAAAAACATTTAGAGAATTATTAAGGAAAATACTAATCAACAATTAGTATCATTATTGGACCATTGTTAGTGATAAAATAAATCTCCAGGTTTCACTGAATTCCTGTTAAAGTTCATAAAATCTATTTGAAAAATAGAAGGTAAATTTTGTGTGGATATACAGTAAATTATATATTTAACAAGGGATTTGCCAAGCCAGGTATGTGAGCAGTAATTTTTACATTTAATTTAAAATTGAGAATCACCACACTACAGTGAGTTTTAAGCACCACACATCTGCCTGGAGAAGTCTTAACTATAATTACTACAATTTGAAAAGATTGGGGGAGGGAAAAATGTTACAGTTATTTTGTGCATCCTGCACTGTTTCCTGTACAGTGAAGCTCTTTGTCATACGAGTTAACTGATTGTTTTTTACCCCCATTTCCTTGTCAACCACTCTGCTTTTCCTCTTCACGTATATACAACAGCATTGGCAAGCCTTTGGCACCATGAGAAATACTCTTTTCTTTCAGATTATTCCACTGAGGCTAGTTGTCTTCACTACCTACAACTAATGAACAGATTCTGAGGTTTGCTAGAAGTGCTCCACACTAAATTTGGAAAAAAAATCAGAGGACAGGTAGTCCTTGAAATGCGAATCTATTTCTTTGTAACAGGCTTAATGAGGCTAAAACGTGCTAATTTAGGTGGTCCTCTGATGTGCTTGGGCCAAGGGTGAGATGAAAGATGCATCCCCGATGTTTATTCCAGAACTAAAGTATTAGCAGGATGTTTTAAAGCTGTGTACAACATTCAGACTGCCTACTGCTCCAAGTCAGACAGATGTCTTTCACACTTAGATTTTTTTTTCTAGAAAAGATCATGACCTTTCAAATCTTCCTTGACCTGTTTCTGTAAGTGCAGTGCGGTGCATGTAACGTACCTGTGTGTAGCGTACCTATATTGACTGTGTCAGAGAGTGGGCTTCACACTGGATTAAATCTTCACAAGTCCACTGAGCTTGGCATAGCTTCACTGAGAAGTTCCTGGGTCACAGATAGGAAAAGATGGGATGATGGGTGAGGGAAAACACTAGCCAACATCTTCCTCACATGTGCTTCCTCTTGCATTACTCCCCCACAGATCTGCTGCTGGCCTTGCTGAGGGACAGAGTATGGGGCTGATGAACCTGCAGTCCGCCCCTGGCAGCTATTTCCATAACCGTTTCCTTAATGTGACTTCAAAAGCATGTTGAACTCTCTCGTGTTCACATTCAAAGTCTCTGAACTGGATACCTTTGGGACAGGGAATTACTGTTTCTTTTATTTCTTTGTAGTTAACAGTTAGAGGAACAGAGTTCCCTAAAAGTCAAAATCTACACAAGACACTTGCACTGTAAAGATAAGAATAGACATCACTGTAGTTTTAGTCTTTTAACATAAATGCTTTCCACAGTACAGAGTTTGTTTGTCTGTTTGTCAAAACCAAGAGCAATAACCAATAAATAAGACTTCAGAAAATCATAGAGAATGAACCATGTATGAGATGGAAGCAAATGTTTTGAACTCAATAAATGAGTGAGTATATTGGTCAACTCTTGTTTGGCTCACACTTTCCCTGTTGAAGGAAGTAAGAAACTAAATATTTATTTACTCTATTTTGCTGTTGCACTAAGGAAATTTTAAAAATATCTAGAAGATTTTGTAACACAAGCTCTTGCCCCATTATACATTTAGAGTTGTAGAAATACAAAATGGTTTGGGTTGGAAGGGACCATAAAGATCATCTGTCTCCAACCCCCTGCCATGGGCAGGGACACCTCCCACCAGACTGGGTGACTCAAAGCCCCATTCAACACGTGTTTGAGCACTTCCATGGATGGAGCAGCCCTGGAGCTCCCAGGGCTCTGTAGTTATTCTCGACACTCCTCGTACTGCTCCTGGCTGTACCACTGGTGCCCACAGGCAACGGCAGCAGTGAGTAATAGTGAGCTGTACGAGGCTGGCAGTCTTTTGGTCACGCCCTGATACAAGCCTCCAGTAAGCAGCACACCTCTCCATTGAGTGTGTCAGGTCAGCAAATGGGTGCCTCTGTAACCCTCTGAAGAGAGTTGCCTGCTACTACCATTTAGCTTCAGATGGCTTCTCATTTGAGATCTGTCTTCTGAACATAAGAAATGACTTCTTTACCTGTAAGGGTGGTCAAATGCTGGTACAGGTTGCCCAGAAAGCTTGCAAAGCTTCCAGCCTTGGAGGTGGCCCTGTTTGAGCAGGGCCAAATAATGCCAAGAGGTGCCTTTCAGCCTCAGTCGTTCTCTTATTCAGAGGTACAGATGTTGCTCTGTTATGA
Source organism: Alectura lathami (assembly GCA_013399715.1). Taxonomy (NCBI): domain Eukaryota; kingdom Metazoa; phylum Chordata; class Aves; order Galliformes; family Megapodiidae; genus Alectura; species Alectura lathami. The sequence continues at coordinate 122,174 of VXAV01004763.1, forward strand.
ATTTGGAACCCATATCCTAAAATTTATTTCAAACTTTAATTAATCATGCAATTAAAAATAAATGCTTTTGAAACTCAGAAGGAAACAACATGGAAACATGGAAGAAAGTATGCTATTTAAGTATTGCATTTTTAATTGATTATATGTTTTGGTGCTAGGAATGGTCACAAGAATTAACCTTGGTCTATCAGTCTGACACAAAGCAGCTTTTTTCCTCCAGGAAATTCTATGTGATCTTCAGGAGTGAACACTTGGAGGACATGTTAGATAGAGTATCTCAACCATGGATACTTCAGAAAACTTTAGCATTCTATTAAGGAGCCTGAAAATGCCCTTTGATGGAGCAAGGGGATAACACTATCTCAGTATTTTTTATGGTACTTCTCCAGTGAGAGAGGTAGAATTCTTGGGACCCTGGATTGTAGTGCAGTTTAGGACAAAAATCTGATTGATTTAAAGTCATTATGTTTGGATTTCAAGTTGCTATGGCTTGTAGCAGTGAAGTCTTCAATCAAATATGAAAATTCCATTAATTTGGAAGATTTAATATTCCATTTCTGTCATTAATAGAGCTCTAGATAAACACTGTTTTAAAATGCAGGTGAGTGGTAGCCCAAAGTGAGCTGTGTCCTCATAGTTCCAATAAAGACATATGGAGATATACTGAATTATCTTGCCCTAAGTTCAGTGTACAATTTTAATTCTACCAATGTGGATAGTCAGGGAAACTTATAAATATATCCACTTAGAGGCACCAAGTAATAAACCTTTTCTTCAATATTTTGTTTATTGTAGTGAAATACTTCTCCACTCTCCTTTTCTCTTTGGTCAAGTAGGTAAAACGAGAATTAACTGAAAAAGATCTATTTATCATGGTGAGGAAATCAGCATATTCACAGCAGTGTTTAGATTACATAAGTGGGAAAGAAGCAGGAATTACTGATGTGCAGGAAGCCTTAAGTAATCCAAAGCAGTAAAAATAACTATTCTGACTAATTTGTCAGCTTGTGTAAACGCATTCACTCCTAAAAGACAGCACAGTACATATCATAGTCACAGCTATATAAGTTGCCCTGTGCCAACTGGACTGTTTCAATTACCTGTTCTTTGGGATAATTAAGAACAACAAGTCAAAAGAGATCTAGGAAGGCTGGCAGTGGATTTCTCAATTACAACATCATTGTTTCAGATAGGATCATCTTCTTCTGACCCTGGCTTTGATTTACATACCTAGCTTTCAGTGTCATGGCAAGAGAAGGAAAAAAATACACTTAGAGCCAAGTTGAGCCTTGTTATCTATAGCAGCTTCTCCAAAGTGGCATTTTAGCAACAAGAAATACCAGCCTTAATTTTTTGATGCAACATGGTAAAATGAGGAATTTTTGTTGAAGTGTATTATCCTCTTCTATTTCCTACAAAAAAGGTAGGAAAATGTTTCTACTGGTCATATAATGGGATAGTCATCAGCTAGCTGCAGAGAGCATTCATGCAGCAACACAATAGGGTGGACAGAATGTGAATTAGTTAGGAGTCAGGACAAAATAACCTAGATGAGAGTGGAGAATATGGAGAATATGGCTGTCCTCAGCTCACAGTGTAGTGCCAATACCAAGGTCTTCAGCGTCATTAGGTATATGAGAGGCAAGAAGCACAACATACAAGAAATTTGTTTACAGATTCAATGCAGCAGTTTAATTCGAACACTGCAGAGGAGAGTCACTTCAAAGATACGTCTAAGTTGCTTATGGAAATGTAATTTTTGTAGGCTTTCGGGTATTAAAACTAACACAAAAGAATAACATATTAAAGCATAGATTTTAGGGTAATACAATTTCTTTGTACATAGGAATTTCAGGCTAACTCCAAAAGAACATTTCTCCTTAACTTGATTGCATTTAATATTGGAATTGTTTTCATGCATAATTCCTTCAGTAATTATAGGAAGCGTATTATATACGAGGCTTACTTCAAACACTAGAATATTAAAGAACTTGATCCAAACCCCAAAGTCATTGCAATGGGCAGCCCCCCAAGGAGCTGAACACAGCTGGAAATGAAATGTTCAATCTCAGTCCCAGCAAGACCAACGTGATGTTAGCTGCAAGGGGAGGACTAGCCAAGAGCAAGCTCCAGTGACTGTCTGTTCAACTTATCATCAATGTTAGGGTAAATATCTGCACCGCACAGTCTACCAGCGACTAGACATACAGCCCAGCTTGTACACCTCATTATCACTCACGTGGACACAAAATACTGGTCACACTGTGTTGCCCAGGCTTTAAGCAGTGCTAAGAAATACAGCAAATTAGTCTGAGCAGAGGACCGTGTTTGTGATGCTCAACAACAGAATGACACAAAAGTGTCTTTACATGGAACAACCTTGGTAACAGAAGAGCCAGAGAGGCATGTTATCTTGCCTTTCCCATGCATCTTGCCTGGAGATATGTCCACCCCACTGGGCACCTACAGCACCCTCTGGGTCAGATCTCTGTAACATTGGATGGAGAGGTGGGAGCTGTGAGCAGCACTGGCTCCTGCTGCCTGAGGTGGTTGGATGGCACCAATCTTGTACTTCTGCGCAGTTATAAAAGTATACGTAAACAAGCACATACTGATGAGCCGGGTCTGAACATGGAGGGATCAAAAGAAATAACGTTTCTCCAAGTTCACCCAAGACTCAGTGTTGTTGCACTGCTGTGTCTGTAGGCACTTGTCTCAATGCAGACATCTGGCCTTGCTGATTCACCCAGCAATGGGCAGTATTATCAATACTAATAATGCTGTCAAGAGGTTTAGTATAGAGGCCCAGGTGGGCCATCACGTTTCACCACATAATTGTGTTGTGGAAAGTACAAATGGAAATTTCTAATAAAGCCCCCTTTTCAGCCCCCAGAAAACATAATCCTTCCCCTCTGTGTGCCTCACGCCAGCATCTCTGCATCTGCTTCAGGATCTGTTTGATTGCAGCTACAAGAGAACACTGTTTCCAAGATACATGAACTCCAAATAATTTTGTCTTTTTAATGTCTCCACTCCAGCTCCACTTGGCTGTCTTCTTCATTCATCTTTCCTTCTAGAACTTCCACTTCTCTCCTCCTTCCTTCATTCTGAATAGGTTTCCATCTGTGTTTTTGCTTCTTTTGACTCTTGTACCCTAATTTATTCCTCCAGTATTCCCACTGACTTTCATGCCCATAATAAAAATTATACATGATCAACATAAAAAAAAAAAGAAAAAAAAAAAGAAAAAAAGAAAGAAAGTACAAGCTGCTTTTACACATTTGCTTTGACCACACTGTTGAAGTACGGTGCCTGCTTTGCTGCAAATTTGTCTACTTTTTCCAATATAAGCTCTTCATACAGAGGAGAGACTCTCCCTGTGGATAGTGACTGAAGAAAATAAGAAGCAGAAACAATCCTGTATTCAACCAATTCCTCTCACACACAGGGAGAGGAGATGAAATTGTGCTAATATCTGATTGTGGAGTTCTGAGCATGGCTGGCATGGCACAGAGCTGCATGCTGCTTCATTTCCAACACTGCCTACATATGTGCCCTGCATCAGTGGAACCCCTGTCTGGGCTAGAAAGTGCTGTGCATTGCCACCAAAGAAACCATAAGTATAAATAAAGAAGACCCAGTAACTTAGATGATAAAAATATATATCTGTATAATATACTAATATAATATATATATTAGTATGTATAGATATCCAAATATAAGATATACAGATATGAAAGTATTCTAAGTAGATTTTAAAGTTAAATACTGATAAGTATACATATATAAAGCTATTTATCTATACACATAATCAAAATCACAAATACCATGTCATTTTTCATTTTTCATGGATATATAAAATAAATCAGACAAATGTCGAACAAAAACCATAATATTCACAGAACAGCCACAACTTCTGTGACAGTTAGGGTGCAGAGCTTTCAAAGCAAAAACTACAGCTCTGCGAGTTTAATTTTACCAGGTGCTACATAAATTACAACGGGCGCTGTCACAATGTGAATCATATGTGTCTAAGATGAAACTTCCTATGTTATAGGCAAATTTTCTTAAGCAGTGGAGGATCTTTTCCAAAATCCTGATTCATATCTGTGGACGAGTGAAATAAAGGCCTATGAATGGCAGAACTGCTCTTGGCGCTCCTTGCTGCTACTCCATTTGCATCTGGGTCTGGGACAGGGCTGAATTGCACAACGGCTACTACTTTTGGAAAGCAGCAGGGCGCTTCTGAGGGATCCCAGACGGGTGCAGTAACTCTAGGATCCGCTGAAGCAAGGAGATACCTCACACCCCAGGGCCGCTCCAGCTGGTAGTAGGAGGTGAACTATCTGCCAGGGTCTTTGGGAGGGCAAGGAGAAGCTGTCCCATCTGTTCCTGTATTGCTGACTGCATCAGAGCAGGAAAAATACATTTTGGGGGAATCTAAGGAACAGATTCCCCTGCTCTTGTCAATCTAAGAAGAGAAGTGCAGAAAACAGCAGGATCATAATATCCTTTCTCCCTCAGGTCCCAGTCGATTTCATAAATGCTGGAGTACCACAATAATAAAGTGAAATACTCTCTTTTTGAGGTAAGTGTGGAAGGAAAAATGTGAGTCAGGACACATTTTAATAATGCTGGGTAGAGATTTGGAGCAGTTATTAATTTACCCCATTGGCATACTAATAATTAATATTAACTCAATGGCAGAATACGGAAATACACACTGGGAAACAGTAAATATGATGCTTAATGCAGTTTAATAAAAAATAGTATAAACTCTTCTCCACTTGGCATTATCTGCTAAAAGATATTTTTCTCTGTGTAAAAGAATTACAAAAAAAAATCTATTTTCAAGAGCTTCTTAGGGTAGAAGTGTTGCTCTTGGTGAAATACTGGAAACTCAGATTGACTCCATTCACTTTGGTGGAAATTTCTAGACTTCTATTAATGTGATGAAGCAGAAAATGATAAAAGTCCCTTCTTCAATAGGAGACCTGCCACTATGCTCTATGTATCTATAGCAGAAGTTTTCTTTTTCAAGATGTCTCTAGTATACCATTTATAGAAGAAAAAAATTGTAATGGGTCTTTGGCTGAGAAAGGTTTTCAGTAGGTTGCATTTGAGCTGCAGGTTATTTATGTTTTTTATCTAAATAGTATGGTGGATAAAAGTATCTACTCCTCAGGGAAAAGCAGTTTTGCAGATTAATGTTGGGCCAGCTCAATGGAATGGATCAATGTTAGTTATTTAAGAGATTCTCTCGATTCTCTCTAGCATTTTTCGTGGAATGAGTTTGGAAAGGGGAGAACTGCATTTATAGGTTTGGAAGCATAAATAAAGGGAGACTTGAACTAAAAGGATCTTGTTAAAATGTGATGTTTAAGCCTACTGTAATCATGATGCTATTCCGAGTAAAGGAAAAATTTATGTTTTCTTTCCTATGTATTACGATGCTTCAGTAAAAGTACTCATGCCAATGTTTTTAAGTTTAGAAAAGTAATTTAACATCTTCTGTTATGTGAAATTCACTGGTGGTTTGTAATGTTGTTAAAGAGGGAGAAAAAAAAATCTGTAAGAAATCATTTTTGTTGATTTCACCTGAAGCAAAGTTGAGGGCAGGCCAGGCGGATGCCCCTAACACCACTATGCCCACTAAACCATGTCCCTCAGTGCCACATCTACATGCTTCTTGAACACCTCCAGGGAAGGAGACTCCACCGCCTCCCTGGGCAGCCTGTTCCAATGCCTGACCACTCCCTCTGAGAAGTTGTTTTTCCTAACATCCAACCTGAACCTCCCCTGGCACAGCTTGAGGCCGTTACCTCTCATCCTGTCACTGTCACCTGGGAGAAGAGGCCGACCCCCACCTCACTACAGCCTCCTCTCCGGCAGTTGTAGAGAGCAATAAGGTCTCCCCCGAGCTTCCTCTCCTCCAGACTGAACAGCCCCAGCTCCCTCAGCCGCTCCCCACAAGCCTTGTGCTCCAGGCCCCTGACCAACTTTGTTGCCCTTTTTTGGGCACGCTCCAGGGCCTCGATGTCCTTCTTGTAGTGAGGGGCCCAAAACTGAGCACAACACTCGAGGTGCAGCCTCATCAGTGCTGAGTACAGGGGGACGATCACCTCCCTGTTCCTGCTGGTCACACTATTCCTAATGCAAGCCAGGATGCCGCTGGCCTTCTTGGCCCCCTGGGCACACTGCTGGCTCATGTTCAGCCGGCTGTCAACTAGCACCCCCAGGTCCTTTTCCTCTGCACAGCTTTCCAGCCACTCTGCCCCAGGCCTGTAGTGTTGCATGGGGTTATTCTGACTGATGCGCAGGACCCAACACTTACACTTGTTGAAGCTCATGCAGCTAGCCTCAGCCCATCTATGTAGCCTATCCAGATCCCTCTGTAGAGCCTTTCTTCCCTCAGGCAGATCAACACTTCCTCCCAACTTGGTGTCCTCATTTGTCTTGCCCTCTAAATTTAAATGAGGAGAATTAACAGCAAGAAGGTGAGGGAGTAACAGCAGAAAGATCTGTGAACAGCTGACAGGAGTCGTGGGTGGGAGGTACCTGGGCTTTTGTTGGACTGAGAAGGAAAGAGTGGCCAGGAGGGGGCCTGAGCTATTTTGCCTTCTTAAAAAAGCTCATCCACTGAACAGAGCTCAGCTCCAATGGTGACAGAACTTCTCAGGCACATGGAGCAGTTTTACTGTGATGAGAGCAGCTTGGGGTTCAATGAGGCAAAGTCTCTATAAAGGGGCAATGCTAATCCAGGCCTGATGGTCAGACGGGATATGGAACCTGTGAGAAGGCTGCAAACAAAGGGAAAGTCAGAATGACAATGGAGCTGCCAGGCCCAGACTATCACCAAAGGAGAAACCACAGGTTCTGGATCTCTGAAGATAAAGAACTTGACAAATCACGTGAGATTTCACCTCCTGTCTCCTTTGGAGTGATATTTATTTTTCAAATGATTTTGAAATAAACTGTTTGAGCAAATGGAAAGAGAAAAGGAAAAGAAAGGAATATTCTTGTCTTTTCCTTTACTCTTTTGCTTCAAATTTTTTCTTTGGTACACAGTGAAAGATTTTCTGAAGATCACAGCTATTTGTTTGAAAAGCAGAATGCTGATTTGCTGCAGTTATTTTTAGATGATGCTATCAATTTCTGTGTTATCAGGTGTTGTATGTAGGTTATGAATGACCTGGGGATGTCTGATTTATTATGTTTCCATCTGGAGCTTTTACTACTGTGATATTCTGCAATCTATTGTTGAATCTTGTACTGTGTGATGACAGGGGACTATTGGGAGAGAAATGAGTAAAACACAGACTTTCCAAATGTGGTCTCAGTAGGAAAGTAGTTATGACTGGATGAGGTCTGGGTGAAGTCCTGAGGGAGCAGGACTTCAACACAGCATGGCTAAAATTTCTCAGAACTTGACCAAGAAATTGAGAAAATTTACAGATGAGCCTTTCCAACCAAGTTTGAGCGGAGTTGTCCTGCCGATATTTTGACTGATTTCCGAACTCAAAATCAGAGTTCTAGAATGAATGCAAAATGTGAAGGAGATTGTTTTACACTCCCAGTCAGTCACAAGACTCTGATGTAAGACACAGCTTTAAGCATTAGCCTAACTGTAACTGCAGTTTTTAACCGCAAATTTTATAATAACCACACAGTATTTCAAAGTGGATTTTGGTGTTGTGAAACAAGAATAAGGACCCCAAACTCCTGTGCAATTCACACTGTGTTATTATTTATAATATTAATACGCTATGTGATCAGAACAGACTCTAATTACACACAGAACCTTTCATTCTCAAGGCATTCCAACACATCTTACTAATAAATCTATCTAAATATTGGCAACATGGTAAATGAGTAAGAAAATGTGGCAGCCACTATGAGCTGAGTAGTAGCTCACGTGCTAAGGCTCTGGGCATTTAAACCTGCTTAACTGGGGGAAAAATGTTGGCCAGAGAATGATCCTGGGATATCAATATCAATCACTCGAGACCCACAAGATGATCTCTATTGAGGCATCTCATTTTAAAATATCATCCAGAAATAAAACAACGCTCCCTGTAAAGCATGCCATGATCTTGTTGGATAGAATTTACTGGGTAATCTACTACTTGGCAAGCAACAAAAGAGATGTATGGTTTAGAAATTAGAAACCTACAAGATACTTCCAGGGCAATTTCAGTCAGTTTAAAACTTTTTATGTCCTTTTGCATTTCAAAATAGTCCCTCTCTCAGTATAAAATACTATTTCAGAGCTATTTTGAGAAGACAAAATGTTTTAAATGTCAAAAGGGGAGGTTCAAAACCCTGCCCCTGTCCGCCAGCTTTCCAGTGCATAATTCTGAAAACACAACATTCCCTCTCACATTGTCTCAGACCAATACAGGACAAAGGGGTCATATACACAAATAAAATCAGAAAACTGGGCATGAAAGATCTGTCACAATAGCAAACAAATTATTTTTCTTTTTAAAGTTTTAAAGTCTTTGCTGAATAAGACCCAATTTGAAAATTTTTCATATTTTTGGCAGCTTTTTAAAGGCAATTGCTCTTTTTCTATGAAGTTGCAGAATACATTCCAGGTAACGATGAAGTACACCCTGAAGCAGATGCCTGTTTCCAGTTTCCTATGAACCACTCCTGCAACAAGGGGTTAGCAGAGTTTGAGCTGTTCGGGTTTCCCCACCAGTGCCAAGTGTCAGCAGACCTGTGTCACTCTCTCACAGTCATTATTAAGCTCTTTTATGCTTTCGCATGCTGTTCAGTATGAGTAGTCTCAAAGCAGCAGCAGACTGAAACCAGTGGTATTTTCACTGGACTCATATCTCACTGCAATGAAAACTGAGTTGTCTTTGACTCTTTGCAGGAGTATATTTACATTGAGGACAAGTGGTTTTGAAAATATCATTTTCAAATTGGGTGCATTTTTCTTACTATATATATATATAGATATTTCCCTTCAAAACCGTTTCTTAGTGAGGTGGAATTAATATGATTTCCCTTTGGTACTGGCACCTGTTTTCATATCCCTATTATTAGCCATGCCAGTGTGACTCCAAAAATCAAACTTACCATTCCAGTCTGTGCTACCTCAGTGACTGAGATTTTCCCAGATTAGGAGAAGTGCTCCTTCTCTCATGTACAGCGATTTGAAAGGGGATGATAGACTATAAAATATCGCCAAAGTTACTGAGGCATTCAGTACAGCCCGATGGTGGCCTGATGGATTCCTTTCCTGTCTCCTGCACAAGAGTCTATACTATAGTTACTAACCATGAGAGTGATATAATATAATTGTCACCTTTAGCCAGTCTGATATGTGCTAGGCAGAAAAGGGTGCAGGCTGGGCCCGTATCTCATCTTATGTTAGAGCACATCCCAAGTCTTAGAAATGTGTGCAAAACGTGCAGTTAGAAATGTAAAGCAGTGCACTACCTGGTATCCTGGCTGGGAATCTTAGTGGTGAGCACTCTGTAAGCAGCAGAGACAGGCTTTTCAGGAAATGTTTGAGACTGACTGGGAACTGCAACACAGACGTTTGCATTTCAATTGCACTTCAGCATGTGCTGCAACTCCTCTGAGGAGTTAATTTCTGGAACAATTGTTAGACAGACTGGAGAAGAATACAAAATAAACAAATTTAAATTATTTCAGTTTTGGATCTCAGCTACACAGCTTCAGTTCTGTTGCTAGGTGGGAGTCATTCTCCTATTGCATTTTTTTTTTCTTATTTCCTTTTCTTTCTTTTTTTTTTTTTTTTTTTTTTTTTTTTTTTTTTTTTTTTTTCAGATCAGCTCAAGACCCACATGTTTATTTTGTTGTTTTGAGTTTCACTAAACTTTTATAACTGAGATATCAAAAATAATTTAAGATCTGTGAGTCATGGCAGAAAAGTGATCCACCAGCTAAGTCAAGCATAGGGAGTGCTAGAACTAGATGGACCTTTGGAACTAGATGATCTTTGAGGTCCCTTCCAACCCAAGCCATTCTATGATTCTATGATTCTATGCAAAATAGAAAACATGAAAACTAGACAAACTATGTAACATACGAGTGCTACGGGCCCTATGCCCAGCTCTTCAAAACCAGCCTTCACTTTTCTTCATTGGGACTTTGTGAACTCCTGATCACAGGTGAGCAGCCCTGCAGTCCGCTTGCTGAGGCTCCTGCTACACTTGAGAGATGCAACGTAGGGATGTGTCCCTTAACATGGTTGCAGAGAGCCAGGCTAGCAAACGCTCCACAGAAATGGTTGCAATTGGGCAAGCAGTTGGAGGTGCTGCCTTGCCTCCACCTCACCCCCCTGGATTTCCTTCAGCCTCCGAATTTTGTGCACCACAGCCTTACCCCATGCGTGGACCAGCAGAAGGGAGCTGTGTGCCTCCTGCCCTACCTTTGCCTCTCATCCACGCTTTCAAAGACAGACAAAACCATTAAAATAATAATAATAATAATAATAAAAGAATTGCAGAACTGACAGCCTGAGGAAAACTGGAGACGAGAAGCCTCCAGCCTTGCGGGGGGAGCCCTGCGGGGATGTGCGGCACCGGTGGGCAGGCAGGCAGCAGCTCTGCCTTCGTCCTATGCCTGTGCCTGTGCCTGTCCCTGCCCTTATCCCTGTCCCTATCCCTATCCCTATTCCAGC
>VXAV01004763.1:139940-195882 GCA_013399715.1 Alectura lathami
CACAAACAAACTTTGTCTATTTCAAAGGAAAATATGTTTCCAGCATATTGGTTCTAGCTAGGGCTCAAGACCAGCTATCCTTCCGTATTGCTAAATGACACAGAGGTCCTGGTGAAATGCTGAGTAGGTGGAAGTGACAGCCTGCGTGCAGAAGTGTCTCAAGACATATGGAGCAGAACTTGTTTATAGAGTGGGAAAGTGTGCAAAACTCATTGTTCTACCTAAGTATGAAGGGGCAGCAAAGCATCCCACATCCATTATGTCCAAGCAACACTTTTGACAGAAGTGTTAGCATAGCTGCTGAAGCTTTGCTTTGGCTGTCAGACAGAGAAGGAACAGAGCCTTCCTTGAATTCAGTGGTATGCGACAGAGACCTTAAAATCACTTTGATTTTGCATCACAGTGATTTTTAGCATATAGAGAGCTCTTAAAAAGCCACACTTTTTAAAAGATCAGGCATGCTGGTAAGAACATAGTAAGAACATTCACTGCGCTATAAGTAATACTTTTCAGCTCTAAATGTTTTGGAATAAGCAAGGAAAGACACTAGCGGATGAAAGGATTTGGAAAAAAAAGCCCACCACTTTAAAAAAACAACATTAGGTAGCCATGAGAAAAGGAGAGGAAGTATTTGAAGATGCAAGTTTATTCTCAGCTTCCCCTGGGATGCATGGTGGAGCAGAGTCCTGCCGGGATGTTTATACTGCCCTTGCTGCCACTCATTTCTACTAAGGATCATCTCCCCTTCACCTCCCAGGGAGAGATGTGTCATTAATGTCCTCAGCGTGCAAGCCAGATTCCCAGGTGAGTAATTAGCCTTGCCTAATCTGCCACTGCTGTTTCTGCAGTTAATGGCAGTCTGTATGTCACCCTAACATATTTTAAGTATTGCTTTGGCTGCTTATTTCTTTAATGCTAAATATCTTCTCCTACCTGAGAGCTTTGGCCTTCATGGTCCATGAAAGCACATGCAGAATCCAGCAGGTTTCTAACTCTCTGCTTTCCAACAGTGAATAGCAGGAGCAATGCGTAGATCAGGTCTTACAGCTGTGATTCTAAACAGAAAGAGACTGCTTCTCTTTACAAAATTTGCCTTACTTGTATCGTTAGACTGTTATAGCTATAGTAACACTACTACAGTATATTGTAATGTAGTAGAACAATACAACAATGAACAACTACTATGAATTGCCCCATTCTTAGGGAATCAGAATTATATCAGTTGGGTTTAGCGTGATTCTGCCAGACGGTACTGAGAAGAGAAGATGCACGTACCTTATATTTTGGATCCTATAATTAGAAGGCACATCCATGGAAATTGATGCTTATGGGGTCTTCCATGCGATGAAAGGTGGCATGGAACTAGCTTCATTACTGCCTTACCTCACGTAGTACAAACTGTGTTGTATTTCAACAAGAATTGTAGTGAATAAGAACACTGAGATCTTCTGAAGCGGTAGAGCTTAGAGTACTTCACAGAGCACATACAATTAGTTTGATTTTACAGCTGGGGAAATCAAGGCCAGAGAACTGACGTGCTTTGCTGGCAAACTTGTGGCAAAGCAGGAGGTGAATCCAGGCCTCGAGTGCCACCTTGATGCCATTTACTGCACCAAGACTTTGACATTTACTTAAAGTTTGTACATTAGGTGAAGATTTGCATAAATCTCTGGAAATTAGTAGTGTGAAGTGCTAAGTGTTGTTGATGTGGAGGCCTAAGTGTGTTTAACCAAACAATTTATAGGCAGCAGTAAGTCGCATCTTTTGGCCTGAACTGTTTGCACCCACTTGGAGCTCAGCCGTGGAAGGGCAGAATAAAGTAGGCATCGCAGAAGACTTTTCTTGACACTGAAGGATTCCCTGAAGAAGCACAGCACATGTCTTCCTTTCCCAGTTTGGATAGAGGCCAGATGTTAGGTGCTGTATCTGACCTTAGCCGGAAGCCCCTCAGAGGCCACCAAGGTCTCTCTATTGGTCCAGAGCCCTTGGAAGTTCCTTTTCACTGTTCAGATTTCTTCTGAGCACCTTTTCAGCATGGTTTGCCATGTCCTCTCCAGCCTCTGTCTCTGCATCTGCTCAGCAGAGTGGTGTTTTGCTGAAAATAAGATGTGGTAGGTCTGAGCAAAGGATGGACACTTTTAAGATGCCGTATAATTTCCATTTGTTCCCCTCATTTTGGCACTTCCACGGATCACTCCCCTGAGGCACACACGCCCTCTGTAATTGTATGTTTCAAATATAGAAGGGCTTTGATGATATCCTTTCTAGAAGGATATTTTGTACACAGACGAGATGGTTAACTGTTTTACAAGTCTGTAACTCTCAAGTAAATACAGCAACTCTCCATGAATTGGTCTGTCTCATTCTCTTGCACGTTTGTTTGAGCACCTCATTACCCCGTTTTCCCCCAAGAAAGGCTCTATTCAGCCAGAAAGAGGCTTTCACAGCAGTCGAGCCATATGCAGTCATGTACCATCAAAACTGTTCAAGCCTTTATCAAATATTCAGGCTGTCCTTATAAAATGTACAGCCATTCTTGCTAGGAATTAAATCTGTCTTGAGGAAATACACATCTCAGTGCTTACAATCCTTTGCTTTTACTGTCTCAGTCTCACCCCTGACAAAGATAAGAAGAACTGAAAATTAGATGCATTAATATGCAAACATCCGGAGGGAAAAAAAAATGCAGCTTTTGCTTTCACAAAAATAACCTTTTCTCTCCTTACCTTCAAGAAAAACACAAGAGAAGCCAAAACCATTTTAGTCCTCCTTCCTGCCATGCAAACTGCTTTGTCCTGAATGTCTTGGGGGCGCTGTGCCAAACTAGTCATTTTTATCAAGGTTATGAATAGGAAGCTCAGACTTGATGGAACGTGAAAAGTAGTTTATGTGAAGTAGTTACTTCATTTTCGAGGAACTGCAAATTAATCTGTGATTCTCTGGAACAGTCCCAAGAGATTAATCTCAAGACATCTGAGGCCATATCAAGCTTAGAGACTCCCTATCAGTAGTCAGAGGAGAGGAGGCCAGGTTGCTGCAGCAACAGCATGACATATGTAAAACTCTATTTGATTATGTTGGTATCACAGAGAAAGCTGTTTAAAAGTTAGGTCAGGTTTTTTAGCTGTACTATATTTTTCCAGAGACTGTCAGTCACTGTCAGATTGGCCAATGAGTCAAAATGCATGATGAATAACTTATGCATACATTAATCTCATATGTATAGCAAGTTAGCTGTCCACATAAAATAATTTAGTAGTAAGAAATTGGGGAGCTATTAAAGGAGCTAGTAGTAAGCCACATAAGGCTTCTTCCTTGCAATTTGGAAGAAATAAAATTATAATTTCTGATTAAAATGTTTTCATGTTTTGTTTTTGAATGCTTTTATTCATCTTAGAGTTCAAAAAAGTGTAGGAAATTACTTAAATCAAACAGAGGATCTGTGATAGTCAGTTAGAATGGGAGAAGGAGTAAATATACAGACCACAAGAAGGAGTTACAGCTGTTCCCCTACAATTGTTCAAATGTATTTTGTATGATAAACAGTGCTCATACTAAACAAAATTGCTTTGTTAATAGAATTCTATGTCCCCAATTTATTCACCCATATTTAAAAATATTAAATGTAAGAGACTATAGTAAAAGAATGTAGTAAATGAGGCAGAAATCCTGTAGAATAACTTATGTAATGAAGTAACAAAAGATGGGATTTTGAAGATTTTTGGTATTTCTCATCTTCCGGGCGTTTTGCTTTATAACCTCTGGGGTTTCATTTTATTATCTCATGTTTATATAAAAACCTTTTGGTATAATTTTCTATCACTGTGTAAAAAACAACCAGAAAACCCAAGAGTGTTCCCTTGATGCACAAGGGGACATGCTTTGTTGGTGGCGCAGGAGCTCAGCAATGCAGAGCAGAGACCTGTGCCACTTGTTTCCAGTAGATGAGGCTGTTCCCTCTATGGACCCAGCCCTCAAGAAGGACCAGATATGCTTCTGCTGCTGTTGTTCCAGTGGTGTTTGGTGATGGTAAGCTCAGGGGCTGGCTGGCCGTGCAGCAAAAGGGCAGTGCAGGCTTCTAGCTCGTACTGCTCCAGGCACCAAAAGAGACAAGGGACAGGCTTGTTCCTGCAAATCTGGGCAACAGGTGCATAGGTAAGGTAGGTACCTATCTGTCCATTGGTAAAAGAACATCACTGACAGTGTTTGTGTTCACAGCACTAAATTGTAAGTCCCTGCTTCAAGATGTTCTCAGTGAAATGAATGTCAGGATGTAAGTTGAGGAAAAAACAAACAAACAAACAAAAACAACACAAAAAAAAAAAAAAAAACGTTTGTTACTCTCAGGAACAGCTGAAACCTACTGTATTCAGTCTGAGCTAGATGCAGGAGAGGGAAATGTCACTTCAGATGGCTAACAGTTGACAGAGTTATAAACAGCTAGAGACACATTTACGTAGTGGACAATGTCAGGAGTCCTTTCTTACTAACAAAAACTACAAGGTCTGAATTGGCAGTGCTTGCAAAAGATGAGGTGGAGCTCCCCCACGGGAAAGCTCCTTTGCCTTTGCTGGAGGTGAAGCACTTGTAGCACCAAAGTGACCAGCCTGCATTAGCCTGGCTGGCCATGTAGGTCTGGTGTGGATGGTCAAAGTTTCAGGTCAATCTGTTGGTGAAGGACCACGGAAACTTGAGGTACAGTGACAGAACAGTGTTTGCAGCAGCACTGACAACTGTGGGAGTGCAGTCTGCTTTGTCTAAAACAAACCAGCTTGGACAATCCAATACAGGCAATTCTTTTCCCGGCATTTTACATAGTGAAATACTGCGATCTTTACAGCAACATGCTGTTTCCTTTGCTGGACTCTGTCTACTTAAATAAAACCATCAAAGATCAGCGTTTGTTCTTTGTTGAACAACCTTCCATTTGTTTGTCTGCCAATGGCCAAGTAGAGCAGAAAGGAAAAGTGCAAGGTTTCCTGCTTCTTCATTTCGAAATGGTTCATGAAATGTCCTTCTAAGGACACGTAGCACTCTTGTCTAACACACATCCCTAAGCCCAGTGGCAGGTATCTGGGCTGAAGAGGGAGCTTGCTGCAAAGCAGGACTTAGTATTCTGTGCATATAAACCAGCACGCAGGGGGATTTTGAAAAGAGACCATTTGGTCTGGATCTGTGCAAACTTTACTGGGGATGATTTGCTATTCTGTGACCTACAGCTAAGATGTCGCAGTGGTGATGTAAGGATGTGCTCACTTGCAGCTTGCTGCCATGCACAAAGCCCCATGGAGCAGGGTGGAAACGATCAAACACAAAGTTCACCATGCACGTGACTAAAGATGTTGTCCACAAAGCCAAAGGAGCCCACGGTGATAAGGTAGCCAAATGTCAATGCAGCTCAGTGCAAGTGGTTTGCTTGTCTGTACAGGAACTTTGAACTTCCAGCCTTGCCCTCTCTGTTTCTCTTGCCCTCTGAGCACAGAGATGCTCAGCTCACCCTGCCATGTGCTCCAGTGTATGGTTCTTTCATGCCACCAAGGCCACTTTCAGAATGTTGATGTAAAATGATGTCTTTCTTCTTGCTATCTCTGATCCAACAATGTGTACACAAAAAGCTTTTTATTCTTCCAAAGCTGCTTACTTTTAACTATACCAAACAACCCCAAAAACTTATCAGTGGGATGCTGCAGCTGTAGTCTAATATGAGATGATGCTTTTCTGACTGGAACTATCTAGAAAATTTTCATTTCACATCCAAATTGTTTACTTATCTGCTAGAAACATATGTTAAGAGAAGTTAAGGCTCTGTTGCCCAAGGTGCATTTTAATACAGGAAAAGAACTGCTTCACATATTCCACACTACATCGTCTAGCTTTATGTGGTGCTGTAAATTATAAAGCTGCTCCATTGAACTGGATGAAGATTAAATTTTTGAACACTGTTTTCTGAAGAATGCAGATTTTTCTCTTTGAAATGAAGAATCTGTTCTGCATCAGTGCAGCTTACTGTACACTTTACTGCCCAAGCTTTCTATTTTTTAACTTGGGTGGCAGGCTGTTCCCTGGAGACTGTGTCCTGTCATTGATCCATGTACTGATATTAAAAAGCATCTGCAGATGGAGTGAGTGTGGGTTGTGCCCTGAGCAGCAAGTGGTCTGGGAAGTAGTAATCCTTATGCTGTCATCTTGAAATCAGATCTGTCATGAAGGAAAATCAGCAAGAAACATTTATCCTCTCATCTGCATAGATCTTCTGTGGATGCCCAATGTATGTAGTGATATACAGATGTGTTTTAAAAAATCAGTTGCCTGTAGCTTCCAAGTGAAATGCTTTTGCGCTGTTTTACTCATTCCTCTGTCAGGCTGAATTCCTGGCTTCCATCCCTCTTCTCTTAGCTCTCTCGATGTGGGGAGATCTCATCTGTTTTCCCTTCCGTCTGTGCCTAACAGAGACCCCTGGGAGGAAGATGAGTGGGTGCCTCCTTTAAATCAACATAGTACCAACAGAATCAAGTGTTGCAAAACAGTTCTGTTGCCTCTGCATGGAAGGATGAATTTATTCCTATTTCCTCTTAGGAATTGACTCATGCGAATGCACACATGCACACAAAAGCCAGATATTGCAGCCACCCCAGACGCTGCTTGCTCAAAATTACAACGTGGTTATCTGGTGTAGACACTATGTGAGGCCAGAGAACACTAATCTGTTTGAGAAGAGTGCCAAGGTCGTGTTTCCCCATGACCTCTCCTGTATGTTGTCACCTTCACGGCAGGGAGATATGGTAGCTTGGCACCTCTTTTCTTCTCCACTATGGCAGCTGCACTCTCCTTCTTTCAGGAGCAGCATCTCCCTAAGGTTGAAAACAGTGAACATAGTGATCATAGTCACACTGGGAATGCTGCAGGCAGCATCTTCCAAGGGTGGAGGCGCCTTATGCCATGTCAAGCCCTCCATCAGCAGAGACACCTGGGGTAGTCAGCGTGCACCTTACGCTGTCTAGGAGTGCTGCAATAAGCACAGAGTGAGAGGAAGAAAAGGGAAGTGTTATCTACTAATTAGATGGCTATATGCTTTATGCCCTCTGCCTCTTTGCTTTCCATGGGGGTGTTTCTGTGTGTTAGCAGATCATTTCTTCTGCGTTAATCACAGTGTTTCATAGCCTACTTTATGTAAGCAAAAGTTAGCCAGGTTTCTATAACGTCTTGAAATACTTTGCACAGCAAGATCATGAGAAAGGGTGATGAGGGAAAAGATGATTTTTCTTTATCAATCCAGAATAATTAACATGCCAGCTACCTTTCTAAGATCACTTACGTACTAGTTTATTTCTGCAAGTCCGTAGGCACCCATAAGGGTGGTGAGATCCCACCTTTTCTTCCTTTTTAAAGAGGTAATTCTGGGAAGCTCTTGTATGAATCTTTATCCTGAATGTTTCTGGGAATGCTAAATTCTTATTATGTATTGTCAATACACAGGTGAATCTTGTCTCTGGACAACTGTACTTTCTCTCTTTCCTGTGAGAAATGTCACCAGTCAGTCTTTATCTGTTTTCGGGGTTATGTAGTGTTTTGTAGCTATCATGTGCAAGGAAACAAACACTTTAGAAATAATGTTTATGACTTCATGAAGCTGCTCCCAGAAACATCTTTACCAAAAACCTGGCCTTACTTGTGTACTGGGTGTGGGTCCCCTGTCAGTGTCAGTCGCTGCAGGGCTGCTGCCTGAGGCAAGGCCAGGGCTGCCCTGTGCTGGACACAGCCGATTCCGGCTGGCTCCAGGGGTCACACAGCAAGGCAGGGCCAGGCCTCGCAGCCGCAGGGACAGTCTGGGGAAGGGAGGGCAAACAGGGAGGGGTGAGGGGAGTGGAGTGAGAAATGGCCCTGCAGGCACCCAGGGGAAAGCAGGACGGGCAGGAGGGGCTGCAGGTGCCCAAGCAGAGATTCCCCTGCAGCCTGTGGAGGGGCCGTGGTGGAACAGATACCATGCTGCAGCCTGTGGAGGACTCCACGCCAGAGTAGCTGGATGTTCCCTGGAGGAAGCTGTGGCCTGTGGAGAACCCACACTGGAGCAGAGGAAAATCATGCGGAGAAAGGCGTAGCAGGGATGAACTGTTAGGGACTGACCACAGCCCCAATTCCATGTTCCCCTATGCCACTGAGGAAGGAGGTAGAGAAGATGGGGATGAAGGAATGAAGATGAGCCTGGGAGAAAGGATAAGTTGGAGGAAAGACATTGTTTTAATTTGTCTGTATTTCTTGCTGTCCACATCTATTTTAATTGGCAATAAATCAAATGAATCTTCCCCATGTTGAGTCTGTTTTGCCTGTGATGGTTAACTGGTGAGTGATGTCCACTTCATTATCTCAACCCATGAGCTCTTCTCTCTTTATTTTGTCCCCCTGTCCTGTTGAGGAGGGGGAATGAGAGGGTGGCTGGATGGGCAGCTTGCAGCTGGCCAGAGTCAACCCACTACAACTAGTGTGGGGAAAAACTGGTAAGTTTTATTTCCATTACATATATTGGAATTGCTCATTTTTAGCATCGTCTGAAAAGAGTGGCGTGAAGCTGTTTCTCTGCAATGGCTTTTAACTGTCATGGGAATTTCTTAGGTGGGAGCCTGAGCTGTTCATTGATACTAGCTGACTGTGTGTTTGCACAGCAAGAAATGGCATTTTTAAATAATTTAAATAAGTTAGTTTAGAAAATGCAGAATCATCTTTACTGGGGCACTCTAATCAATGCTGGAATTCCTGGCAGCTCAACTGTTTGCAATATCAAGAGTGTGTTTTATTAAAATTCTTAGAATAATGTAACAATTTATGGTATTTTATAATTAGGTAACATAAATGTACATTTCTATTAATAAAACTTCTTCTCTAATTGTTTGACCCATAATTCCAAAGACATTGGAAAAGCCTGAATGTAATATAGTTACTGCTTATGCCAAATTTTTACTTTTTTATCTCTTGTTATCGCTGCTGAATTAATCCATATTACAGAATTAACAGGTATCAAAGAAACATTTTAGAGGGAATATTTAACACATTCAGTTGCACATTTTAGAATAGTAACACATGCAAGTCTGTTCCTTCATTACTTCTGTAAATTAAAACAGGCAAGATACAAAATGTAGCGGTAAGCCATACTTGCAATTTCACCTCTTGAAAGCAAGGCTTATAATTAAAATGTTGATTCCTACTAAATAAAGTAGTGCTGACAAGCTCCTTCAGCATACATGACAGTTAAAATCACTTCCTACTTTACGCAGTGGCTGCAGGAAGTGGGCACAGCCTTTTTCAAAGAATCAAAAGTCAGTCCTCCTTCCATAGTAGTCAATTTATGAGAACCTCATGGGCAACAAGTAAAGCCGAATAAGTGCAAATACAGCTTCTCCAGGAAGTTTGATTTGACATGAGTTTTAAACTGCCTATCCTCAGCAGATAAAACTGCAAAACTTCTTTGAAAACCAAGCCCTTGCTCTTATCTATGAGTTCTTACAGAAAATCTCAGAGAATATGGTACAAAATCATCTCTTCTGATCCTCTGTCCTTTAAGTGACAGACCACTTGCTCTCAGAAAAAAATATGACCCAAAAGCTATTTTAGCTCTGTCTCTCCCAGAGTCAATGAAGCTGTGCCAGTTTATACAGATGAGGTTCTGGCAAGTGTATTATTCTGACAGAAGAGAACAGTTGGACAATTTACCGTGGTTCATCCAAATTGCAATGAAGTTCTGGATTTCATTAGTTTGAGGAAATGAGTGGTAAAAGTCCTCCTCCTCCTTCCTTTTTCTCCAGCTGCTGATTTTCTCAAGATCTCCCACTTCTGCAAAGGTTTCCTTCTTCCCTGTTCTTTCTCACCAAGGCAAACACATGGAAAAAATGCCAAAATTCACTGGTTTTTAGTAAGTAAAGAAGTAGTCAGGTGTAAATTATTCCAGCTACTGATGGTTCTGGAAATAGGCTTGAATAAGAAGAGGGCTAGAATCTCTTCTGCCCATTGTTTCTAGAAGTAGCATAATTATTTACATACGATCATGTTGCTGGAGCTAGCACAGCAAATGCCGAAAACATAAACCTCTATTTATGTAGAAGAATGTCTTGTTAGAAAGAGCCTTCTCTTGCTTTGTACAGGTTAGCACGGAGCTTCTGATTCAGTACACGAATACATGAAATAAGGTCAAGTGTGATACAATTTTGGTGTCATACTGAATTCATGGTAGAGCTAATATTGTTACAGTCCTGTGGTGACTGACATAAACCTGTCACATTTTCAATAGGGTGATTCATGAAAGATTCAGAAGAATCAATGGAGATAAAAATAGGTAATGCAGTAACAGCATCCATCTTATCATAATTTTGCTTGTATTATACTGAGTAACCTGATTAAAAGGGTCACATTTAAATGTAATCTGGCAAAACAGTTTACAAAAATGAGAGTCAGAGAGAAGGATCTCAAACTGATCAGCTTTGCAGGTAAGCCATGAGATAATATATCAGTCTCCACAGGACACCTAATCCCTGTTGCTGTCACTGAGCTCTGTTTGAATGAGGGGCAACAGGCAACCCCTACCATTTGTGAAACCTGCTTTCGACTGGAGAACTGCAGTCAGCCTGGCAGATTTCTGTTTGATGAGTGCCAACGTGAAATTAAAAGGCCCTGAATGGTATGCTGCAAAGTTAAAAATCCCCTCAGTATTCACACATAGGATCTTACAGGGCTCTTTGAATCCTCCATGGGCTGTGATTCTACCCAAGACTTTCAAGGTGAAAAGAGCTTATTCTGTCACTACTATAGCCACTAGGAATCATGTGTTCTGTGTTTTCAGATGGATTATCTCCTGCAGTTCTTCTTGACATGCTTGATGGACTCTGGAGCGTGTTGCTCAAAGAAAGGAAAGATAACTGTGAATGTATATACATAAAATACAAGGTTATAACAGCATAGTTATTGTTTGCTTTTTTTTTTTTTCCCCACACATTATTCATCTCAAAATACACAGCAATACTTCAAGTGTGTTGTGATATAAATCTGAAGAGCTCTCCCTGACATCCAAAGAGCCACGTGAACTTACAGCATCCAAGGATCTGGGTCTGTTCAGTTTGTATGCTAATGAATGAAACCTATCTGGTGGATCCCCTTTGCTGGGTAATGATGCTGCAGTTATTCTGAGGCACGCTGATGTCTATATTGCAAGGGAGGGAAGGAGGGAGCGAGGAAGGAAGGGAGGGAGGGAGGGAGGGAGAGAGGGAAGGGAAGGAAAAAGAAAGAAGGAAAGTTAGAAAGGACAGGAAGCAAAGTGTTTGCTGAAGAGCTGACCTTATGAAGCTCGGACTTGTGTTCTTCTCCCCATCCTGTAGTTACTGTAACCTCAATTGCCTTTCTTGTTCTTTCTTGAGATCCTCCCCACAGCAGCACTTGTGGTTCTCTTCCTTCTCCAAAGTCCTGACACCTATCCCCATAGGGACTGCCAAGAGGCAGTAGAGTTGTTTCCAAGAGACACAAGTTATCAGAAAACTGAACCTGCAGGTAATCTTTGAGTTTTATCCTTAGTGTGGCCACTCACTGCAGTCTGCAAACTGTTACAAAATTTTTAGGGATTTCATACCTTTGAGTCATCTATCATCTGTCATACTTGGGTAATATTGGCTAGTGGTTTAATTATTGGTGCTAGCAAGACCGAGACAGATGAGTGGATAGCATGATTTTGTAACACTCATCTCCTTAGAAAATCATGCTGAAAAAGGGACTTACATTTTTTGGCCTAAGAAATCAGATGCATCCCACAAACCCACAAACTAGATTATAGCTGAGATAGCCAAAATACAGGTTTCCACACTCTACGCTCTCTGTAGATGTATAATCAAAACCAAATGGATGCTGCTGTTGCAGCAAAGCCTGTGCTTTTGGAAAAGATTATATCTGGGAAACTTGTGTTCCTTGTGGGGCAAGAGTGGATTAAGATACTATGCTAGATGTAATGCTTCATTCAAACCATGTGGCATCATGCCAACAATGTCTTTCCTTCCTCCCTAGCCTGGGAGACAGTGCAATCAGGATGCAGACAGACATCAAAGGGAAAAGGTTCGATAGCAATTTCTGGAATATCAGACCCATCAGTGTAACACTGCTTTCTCTTCATTACAGGGAAACAGGTTTTAAGAAATCAAGCAGCACAGAAAGTTCAGAAGTACACTGATGTTTATTATTCAAAAATGTGATTTACATCCTTCACACGTCTCAAAATTTACCTTGCTCTGTTATGTTATGGATGATAAGTAAAGCACAAAATCAAAGAGAAAATTTTTCATCTTATTGTAAAAGCCCTCTGCAATGCAGAATATTCACAGGTATCTTCATAAACATCTATGCTTGAACTGGAAGGAAGAAAAAAAGCCCTCACAAAGACACCAGAGAGCCACTGAGGGAGATGATGTCCTTTATAATGTAGTGGTGGAAGAGGAGCTGGGACGTGTGTGTTGTTTGCTCAATGACTCAGACTGCTGCAATATGCAGGAGGGACATGGAAATGTTAGGAAAGTGGGCAATACATTTGTACAGTGCTACCTGCACATGGTGTTACGGTTTATATGTATGGACCACATGTGATGACAGGAATGGCAGTTCTTCTGAAGCAGTACTGCACTGTTTGACCGTAGGGTTTTGCTGATGTATTAGGGTAGATTACAGTCTTCCAATTTCCAGCCTGTTACTGCTGTTCAGTGTGTGCTCCTTTCCCTTGCTCTCACAGCCCCCAAAATTGGAGCTGGAAGCTGCTTCTGAAGCTAGCAGGCTTGCCATATAAAAGCAATCCTTTTGGAGTTCTGCTACAATAGCTCTTTACTGCAGTCTTGCTATCTCCTGTCATCACGAGCTCAAGCACCGGAGACACAAGGAGGATAAAGAAAAGGAAATGAAATGAAAAAATCTTAGATAAGAATGAATTGGCAGGTTGATAATCTTAAGTATGTGGAACTGCATTTATGCACATTTTCTAGTTAAACTGAAGTACTTTCC
Organism: Alectura lathami; assembly: GCA_013399715.1. NCBI lineage: Eukaryota > Metazoa > Chordata > Aves > Galliformes > Megapodiidae > Alectura > Alectura lathami. The sequence continues at coordinate 152,958 of VXAV01004763.1, forward strand.
AGCATGTGGCATACTTAAGAGATTATAGAATGCAGGGTTTGTTGCAAAAATCGTCATGAAATTCCCAAATACTCTTCTTTTATCCTGGCATATTGTGTTGTGCCCCAAACTTGAAGGAACACTGCAGTATGAAGTAAGAAATCTAGCAAGTCACATGAATGTGCTTATAAAACTACCAAGAGAGTACATGAACATAATTGCAACTAATGGGCAATAAGGAATTTATTTATTTTTCTGTAATTATGTATGCCTTTGTATTAAGACTCAAAATGTTTAGTATTTCTGCCAGGATAACAATAACAAAAAAAAAAGATCAAATTGGAAGTTTCCTGGTCTTTTTAGGACAAAGTAAGTCTTAAAATTTCAAATAACTGGCAGCAACAGAACAATGACAACTCTGACGGCTGCTGACAGTCTGTTACTTTTACAGTCACCTTCCAGAGCTTTATTGCTTATCATCAGATTGCACGGTTGGCCCCAATGGAAAAGACAGGTTGCTACAGATGACAGGATTTTTACAATGAGCAATCATGATGGCATTAGTGTTTATCCACTGCAGTAAGTATATAAATCACAGCAAATGGGCTTCCCCTTGGAGTCAGAATCTGTTGTTTTATCTTTACCCAGGCACAAGTATTTATCCACCAAATTGTGAAATTGCCAGACACGCTTTATGCCCAGTCCAGTGAGCAGTTGGAGTTTACTTTCCACAGATCACAAAACCAATACTGGAATGGAGACCCAGATGTTGAATTAAAGCTGTTTTGTGGATTTATTACAGAGCTCTCCCTGCTCTGTGTGAGCTAGAGGTGTTTTGTTATTTATTGGTCTTTGGGGGTCTTTGGTAGGAGAGTGAGGTAATGCAGCATGGACTCAGGGCTGCTTAGTCTCCCCAGGTCTTGTTTGAAACTCTCTGCTGTAAGCAGCTTGGAAACAGAAGGTTAATTTTACCTAGGTAAATACAGATATGCAGTTTTAGTTCAATAGTCAGTTTGTTTATGGCTGTAGAACAGACAATTCCCAGAAATTGTTACATAAATGAGAAGAATTGCAATAGAAGTATGTTTGGACCTTTTTCACTGCAATTTTCAATGTCCGTGTCTGATGCTACAGGTTTGAAAGGAAGAAAACAGAAACAAAAGAGAATTATGGAAAGATATCCTTCAAGAAAGCTCTTTACCAGCTTCTTATCCTCTAGTGTTTCACCTACTACTACCATGCATGAATTCTGCACTTAATCTTCTCTGATGTAACCGTAGCTGTTCTAATTCTCCACCTGTGTGTCTCATCTTTTCTTGAATCTCACTGACCTCTATGTTCTCAGTATCACTTTGTAGCAACATGTTATGCGAGTTAATTATTCTTTGTATCAGACCGTATTTTCTTTTCTCCTTTTCAGATTTCACTAAGTATCTTCTTTTATCCATAAACATGAATTGGAGAAGATAATCTTCTGCCTGTATCCCTCTTGCTATTTGCTGTGTCTGCATCCCATTTTCTCTGCACGGTTCCGTCTGTTAGCCATTCCATCCCCAAAGGCAGAGCCAGGGCTGGGAGCTGGTCTTTACTCCTCTTAGTATTAGCAGTCAAATCCAAATTTTAGTTCCAGTTACGCAAGGTGCTGTTTAGTTGAGGGGGGAGGAAAGAAACTGCCTTTTAGCTGTGATTTCTTTTCCCTTGGGAGGCATCCTAATGGGAAAATTTGGTCCTGAGAGGAAAATTCCTTTGGTTAAGCAAAAGTAGCAGGAATTTCACAGCTTGGAGCAAGTATCTGTGCTTTCACCTCTGCTCTCTCTCTTCTTTGTCAGAAAAGGATGCCCTGAAAGGAGCAGCATCTTCTGATCTCCCAGAAATCCATCCCATTTCCCTATCTGCCCTGCAGAGGTGAGCTCTCTCCTGTAAAACCCTGCTGGTGCCTTGTGTTTTTTTTTTTTTTTTTTGACATGTGACTCTGAAGTCACCCAAATGTGCTTTTTATAGCACTCTGCCCTCTGCCAGGCAATGGTTCCTTTGAGAACAGATTCCGACCTTTTATTCAGCACCTTATTTTCTGGAGTTATCTCAGTTATCCTGTGCTGTAGAAGGGTTTTAGTCACACTATGGGCAAGAAAAGTTAGGCTCCTTCTAGCTGTATTTGTCCACAGATAATGCTGTGTATTTTATGCAAGAACAAAGTAAGCACCTTTATAAAAAAGGCACAGGGATATGCTCTCTGGTCTTGTCTGAAAAGGCTAGGATGTTTCCCTGGGGCTGTGTTCAGGTTTGGAAGTAAAACATGAAGTGATGTAAATGATCCTATGGGTTTTGAAATAGAGATGTGGCTTACTGCACCAAGAATGCAAATGCCAGATTTCTCTAAGTTCAGAAATTGTATGTGTGCACGGGTCAGATAGATGGATGACCAGCTGCAAAGAGCAAGGTCCTCTGTCCTCTGTCTGTGAAACTGAGAGAGCAAGAGGTGTACTCATGGCGTCTTACACTTGCAATCTAAATTTAGTCCAAAAAAAGAGAGGTGTAGTTATTTGTGCCCACATTGCTGCCACCCTCTTCTGTTACTTTTTGTGCTGTATATCTCATGCCCATTGAAATGGATTTCTGCTTGCAGCAGCATTTTCAGCATTTTCTTTAAAATGGGTGTTATTCTTAATTCCTTTGCAAACCAAAGACCTGCTATGCTGGGCACGGTATAACCGAGTACTTGTATTTTCAGTGTGGGATTTACAAGAGTGCTGTAATTTGGCTTGATTGCACCAAATGTTCTTAATGGTAAAGCCTCAGAATTCATTGGAGTAGGGTTAGGCTAATGTCAAGCACTTCTAAATATTGCTCTCTGCTCGTTTTCTGTCCTCAGCGCCTCAGCAGACGCAAAGAAAGACTCTGTACTGGAAAAGTGATTTTTTTCCAGGTATGTGATACTGTAAAGAAAGAAAGATACTTGTAAAGATCCATACTCAACCAGGTGCTTGGAGATGCGCCTGAGGTCTTTCCTGCTTGTCCAGGCCTATTGATGTATACAGCAATATTAATAATTCCTAGTCCCATGGCTTTTCCTTCCTGTGTAGGAATTCTGGCAACTGCAGTATTGCTGAGAGTCCATTTTTGATTTAAAAAAAGAAAAACAATGCTATAAATACACAAATCTATTGAAGGCTGTGTCAATGCACTTTGTAGCTACATTGAACAATGTACTCCTTTCTTTTCTTAAAAAAAAAAAAAAAAAAAAAAGGAAAAAGGAAAAGAGCTAGTCATAGTTAGGTGCCAGGTGCTGAGTGTTTTTTTCATTTTTGCCGAGTGAGAGTTGCACATTTCACCAAGAAGCAAACGTGAGGAATATGAATAAGCTAGAGAAATTCACTACTGTATAACCATTCAAATAATCTAAGATAATTTGAATAAAAATCACCTTCCCTATTCCTGCTTTTCCTACTTTTCATTTTCCTGGAAATCTAGTTTTTCAGAATTCTGAGGAATATGCAGTATACAACATTTACCCATCCCCAGAGGCTTGTAAGGACATGCCTACCTGGATGTCTACAGTCAGGCACAGCCAGCTCAGTCCAAAGAAATCTTAAATGAATCACTGGAGAGCACAGCCTAGGGAGCACTAGCAAGGTTCCACATTTTCAGCTTCAGTTCTTTTACTCACCCGTCTTTGAAAGCCAATAGAGATGCTTAATATCTGTGTAGACATGCCCTGACAGGATGTCTATAGCACAAGGTGCTACACAAGCACACTATTCCCAAAGAAGCAAATGTGGAATGTAGTTTGAAATAGCAGTGAAATCCTATACCATCAAGCTTATATGCACTCAACAGTATAAAAATTACAAATCAATACAAATTGAGAGGATCACTGTCACTAAGTGGTCTTGACCCATGATATCATGGTGTAATCTGCTATGGGAGGGAACACTGTGAAGTTGCTTGGTTTATAACAATCATAGATAGAAATAATCTCTTTCTACTTTGGTCACACAGTTCATTTTGTATGGAAAAACAAAAATGCATTTTCTCCTTTTGTTCTGTGATGAGTGTCTTGTCCTCCTAATCAGGTGAAAGTAATACAAGCCTGAGATCATAGTTGAATGCTGAGAGGCTACTCCCTCTTTAGTTTTGGTGCCTTTGGATATGTCTGGGCACAAGGCTCTCCCTGCATTAGCAGGAGGTGCTGTAGATCCATCGACTGAAACAGGGGACAGCCCCACTCGAGAAGTTGCAGGCATCTGTGGTGGCTGAGCTCCAGCGTACTCTCACAAGATGCCTGCTAGTGGTGGGCTCACATCAGGCTGCACTGCTGGACCATGCCTTCCAGTTCAGCTTCATCCAGAAGCCGTGCAGCTTGCGTGCCCCAGAACTGCTCAAGGATGCAAGCAAGCACCTGATAACTGGGAACAATCAGGAGATTTTCTCCAAAAATGCTACATGTACCTTCTCCCAACAAAGCTCAACACCTAAGAGCAGCACCAGCACCATCACTGTTGGAGAAAATATGTACGTGTACCGTGTGCCCTGTATCCTAAATAGGACATATTATAGGTCTGTGTACTCCAAGTTTTCATTTAATAGCAGATCTGTCACTCACAGGCTTGTGTGCCAAATATTTTATTTGGCAACTATCCTTCCTTGGTAATCTAACAAACCCCAGTTGTGCTAATAACAGAATAAAAACAAATCCAGTTTTGACATATACAAAGATCAGCTGTGTCAGCGACAATGGTATTTTTGCTTGTGAACAGGAAGCAGAAGGAAAAAAGAAATTCCTGGACAGAGTACGCATCCCTAAAGGTGTACAAACACCGAATTCTGTCTGTGTTTGCTTGCTAAAGAAAGTGCCACACTGGAGTGCCCCGGGTGTTGTCACACTCAGCCCCTCTGCAATGGGAAATTTCTTGGCAATCTGCAGCTGAGCAGAAGGAATCTGGGAGCCTGTCATGCCCTGCAGTGCAACCACTGTTCAGCAGTTAGCCAGATGTCAGGGTCACTGCAGCACAGCGTGCATTGAGAGCATCCATGCTGCCATGCAACTTCAAATTAATTCCTCCCCCAGCCTACAGGGAGCACTCCTTCAAGGGAGGACATGAGGGTCTCCCTCACTCATGCCACTGGCCTGAGGGGCTTTTCATAGGTTTTAAAGTTTAGGAGATTATAAAAAAGTTCCTTCTTTGTCTTTTTTTTTTTTTTTTTTTGGTCACAATGAGATGCTGCTTTGGACATTTCATGCTTCTTTATGTATTTCCTAAGATATGTTCAGAATCAGAATAAATTCAGATCAGGAACACTCAGTTATTGAAAATCTAGTAAAATGTGAATATCAGAGCAGTTTTTCCTGAGGTGATGTGATCTTAATAGACAAGTTGAAGAAATGATCTAGTTGGAAGTTTTATTTATGCCTAAAATATTAAACCTTTATTTATGTATTTCAATCCTGTGAGTTATAAAGCCCTTTTTGGCTTTTTTTCTTATCAGCCTTGTTTTCATTCTATTTTGTTCTGGCAGGCACACAGATGGAAAACTAAAGGGTTTTAAGAAGTGTCAGTCATTCAGGAGTGGAACAGTGTGTGGTACTTTCTTGGTGCACGAACGAGACCATTTTGCAGAAACTAAGGGATGAGGGACTTCAGATAGAAGTGCACTGTCCGTGCTTCTGCAGTGTGCAAATGCATTTCCCTCCAAACCTATCTATATAGAGGGCAACAAATTCCTCTCAAATAATGAAAAAATTAATGAACAAACAAATCATACAAATTAAATATATAGTGGGCCTACAAAGAATATCCTTCTTGCCACCTCTACTCTAATTAGATAAAATTTCACTGCAATACAGAGGGGCAATTTAAATGCTCATTCGCTGCAGTTTAAGGGAGTGGAACAACTTCTGTCTGAAGCAGACAGACGATGGTCCCCAGGTAGTGCTTGATTAAGGAGGGACTCAAACCAGCCTTGCCAGAAAATAAAAAAATAGATGAAGAGAAATTGCTAAGCATGGCCTGAGTATTACCACACAGAAGCAGGTAACAGCAGAAACACTGCTTCTGAGTGTCCTCCCTGGCCAGCTGGTGGCTCATGGCACCGTCCCAAGGAGAGGGGCCTAAGATTTCCTCAAGCACCAGAAACAACGCGGTCTCTGCACTGGACGGCTTAGCAACATCTGGCCTGTCACAGCTTTACACACTGAAAAGCGCTTTTTTTGTTTTAAAGCTGAATGTGATGAGTCTGATAAGTTTTCAAAGAAAAATACATGGGGTGGAGAGAAGAATGAGCTCACACAACAGCTGTGTGAGCTGGTAATTTGGTGACTCTGTTCCCTGTTAATGGGGATGGCATAGGGAAGAAGTGAATCCCCACACAAGCCTTGCTTGTGTCCTGCTCCTAGCTGTCTAGTTTTAAGAAGGAACCATAACTGACTATTTGTGGCCATTTTTGAAGAAGGAAGGGTGGGACATGAGGATTTTCCTGAAAAATGGCTGTTGACTTACGTGGGTCAACAACTGCCTGAATGCCGAAGTCTGTGTGATCATAACGATTCATCCCATGAGGTAGAATTTTTCTTTTCTTTTTTTTTTTTCTTTTTTTTTTTTTTGATGTGTGCTTAGAGGGGAACATAAATCTGCTGTCCTCAGATTAAAACAGGCTTTTTCACAAATACAAATATTCTGCCCTGGGGGAATTCATCTGATAAAAACAGAATTTGTTATGTGTTTTATTTCCACAGGAATAAATAGTGCCTTTGCTAGTTTGGTTTCTATTTTATCTGATGCCTCATTTTTTTTTTTTTGATTCACAGATCAAAGGAAATTTTAGGATAAATTACAGTATTATCTGGTGGGGATAACTGTGGTCCAGTGGGACATTTTCTTAGGAAATGGACCAGCCTCAAGTGCAAAACAGATCACAAAGGAAGTTTATGGGAAAAAAGCCAATTTGACAGGATTCATTTGTCAAGATCAACGCTGTGCAACACTGTTGAAAAAAAAAAAAAAGTAACTGAATGTTGTCTGTGGGGAATTGTAGTAATTTTTTCTCTTTCTTGCGTGAGAAATATGAAGAGTGCCACCAGTACTTGTCCAGACTGAGAGTTATTTTAAGTAGCCAGTACAGCTTAATTCTATGTAGAGGTGTTTTTTTTTATTTTTTTAATTTTTATTTATTTATTTTTTAGATACGCATTTAACTTAATAGCTTCAACTATTTCTTGAACTGGAAAATGACTTCAAATTGTGTTTCATGCTTATATTCCAGTCTGGATTTTTCTAAACAGATGTGGTGTTCAAGCAGAAATTAAGCAGTTTACACTTTACTGTTCTTGTTTTTCATTGTTGCTGTTGTTGCATTTTGGATACATGCACTGTTACACAGAAGTGGCATTTTTAAAATGGTCGAGACTTCTCCCACAATTCTGTGATTCGTTTCACATAGACAAAGTGAAGTTAGACACTTCAGTCCAAGCAAACCCCTGGGTAGACTCAGTAGGGAGAAAAAAGAAAAAAAAAAAAAAAAAAAAAAAAAAAAAGGCAGCCTCTGGCACAAGTTCCTTGTTACTTCTTTTTTCAGGTGAGCCAGGAAAGGGAGCCTGGTAAAATCAATGCTTTCCAGAGTTGTTAACATTATGAAGAGCCAAATTTCAACTGGAATTAGCTGATTTGGCCATGATGCGCCCTCCAACATCCTGAGCCGCTTCAGGGATGTTGGTTGTTCCCCGGGTCTCCTCTGCCAGCCACATGCCTACCGACTCTGGAGAGGACATGTCTGACAGAAGGAAAGAATGAGCCCCTTAAAGCTCTTGCCTAAGCAAAAGCAGTGAAGTAATCTTGTGGATTACTGCCACAACACTCTTGAGATGTAGAGTACTTGTAATAGCTGTTCACTGTTTGTGGTGTGTTCACACATGTGGCAATGTAAGATAAAAAATATGATTTTTTTTTCTTTTTTGAATGGTGAATAAAATGTTTTGTGGCTATGCTTGAAGCTGCCAACATGTAAGGCTGTGAATGAATGGGAATGAAATTTTCTGTCACAGTTAGGATTTACGTTTCTTTGGTATCATGATGGGGTTTGTAAGGGGTGCATGGTGTTACTCGGGGTTATGGGGTTGCATCCTGCTTCTGTTTGAAGCTGTCCAGCTGATTCCTAGATCAAATCTCCCAGACAGCTTGGTTTCCTTGGCACGTCTCATATTTTGGATTATGAAAGCTTCAGGCTTCCCTTAGTAGGCAGTAAAACCAAGTTATGTATTCTACAAAATCATAATATATGTATAAATGGGACATGCGAAAACACTGATTGTCTTCTGTTAGTGAGCTGCTCTGGGGAACAATGCAAGAAGCCCAGAATGTTACGGAACTTCAGTAGCAGCGTGTTGGGTGGCTTCCGAGGTGTATCAAAGCCACCTCAGTAGTGTGTTCCCCTTTTTCCTTACCTCAACACACCTAGACACCATAATATTTTATGTATTAAATTTTATTTAGTGTATGTTTATCCTCAATACGAATTCCATTTTGCTTTTGTCTGAGAGAATTGTATAATAAATTTGACCATATTTTCTTAATCTTTCTCTTCCTTGGGCCCAAAGCCTCTGTAAACCTGACAGCTTACTTAACTAGCAGTGGGGGCAATGGCATCGTTGACATACTCTGTGATGTGTGTCCAGTTTTTCCAAAGGTACAATCTATTTTAAGGATTTTATTTTCCTTTGGGATAGTCTGTAGATTTTTAGTGCTATTTAATTACACCCAGTTGCTTGTTAGACGGTGCTCTCTGATCGCTGTAGCACCATCCTTTGTATAAGAATTAGATGTGCTGCTTTGAGAAAGGATTTAATATCCTTTTCCCAGCTTCAGTTCTCTGTTTCCTTTTCTTTTGTTTCTTCCATCATGACACTTTCATTACACCAGCTCTTCTTTGTTATTGTACCCATTAGGTATTTTCCACTTTTTGCTGAATTTTGTTTCCTCCCGTACAATTGTAGCACTCTCCCCTGTCAGCACCACAGCCCCATTTCTCCCTGTTCAGTCTGTTGCCTTCCAAGTGCCATTTAATACAGTTCTAATCACTGCCCTAAGTGCCTGAAATAATAAATTTCCTTTACCTGCCCAAACGGTCCGTGCAGAGCAGTGTGGATGAAAATGATGTGCCAAGCCTTAGGGCTGGCAAGGCCTCCTGCCCTGCACATCTGGGCTACTTGTCCTGCAGCCAGCCCCTCTGGAGCCACTGCTCTCCTGTGCTGGTGCATAAAGCAAAGTCCCTCTCATTCTTGAGCAAAGCATTTTGCAGAGATTTTTTCTGTCATTTAGCAGTTATTAGTATGGAGCTGGCAAACAACTGGGAAAAAGCTTGAATCCAGAATATAATTACATAGATGAATATCTAACATAAAAAGCCCTTCTGAGAAATCAGACTTTTTTTCAATATCAGTGTGCATGCTTGCAAAAACATGAGAAAATTAGTATATTAAAATACCTGAAGATACATAAAACTTGTCTTATTTTTCCTCCCAGAGATGTACTATTATTAATTTGGGGAAGCTGGGATAATAACGTAGCTAAGAAATGATTATGCAGAGCTAATATCCATGCTCATTCTGTCTTTCTTTCTACCTTGTACACACTTCTTTCAAAGTGGGCTTTTCTACCTGCTCCTGAGTTTCTTCTGGGTCCAAATTCAGGGGAATGTACTTACTCCTCTGAGGAGTCACACTCCTTTGGAGTGACCCTGTGCACTTCTGCAGCTGGGTTGCTTTAAGCCCTGTGCCCTGGCAGGAGCAAAGGTGCAGGGAAGAGTGTGTTTGAAGGGTCTCTCTGGCTGTGCATCCATGAGAGATGCCTTCCAAAATGTGGATGGACCAGATACTGCCTGCAAGCTTACGACTCAGCAAAGCAAAACGTGTGGCATCTCTACAGGAAGTGTGAGGGCCATGGAGTGTGCAGCTGGCATGCCTTTTTTTTCAACCAACCTGTCATCCTCCTGAGAAAAGCTGGGATTTGATTGCAATATCGCATTCTGTGGAGTGGTTTTGACCAGCTCTACCTGCAAGGCAGAATTGAAAGTGTAGTCCTTGTGCTAGGCACCATTCATCTATTCAGCAGCAACAAGGCCTCTGTTTTAGGTGGACAGCCGCAGAAAACACTGATAACATTAAAAAGCAATGTAACTTTTCCTTAATATTATCCTGTACTATTTTTCTGTGGCTGCTCCCCTGGAGAGCTGAGATATTTGCACTGGTTAGCTCTGAGCACCAAACTTTGGTGTCTGGGTTAGGAACCTAAGGAATGCATTGCCAATGGAGACATTTCTCCAGAAGGCAATTCCCTGTTATCCACTGAGGTACCTGCCTCTTCTCATCGGCTTTTTTACACTACTCATTTAAATGCCTCAGTTAGATGCCTAGAATTCAGTGCTGTGAATTCTCTGCTTGCTTAATGTGAACCTATTTCTGCACCTAGAATTCAGCTGACACTTTCTGATCTGGTGTTGTGGAGCCTACCGCAGAAATATAAAATCACAGGGATCCAACTCTGTAAATTTTTGAACGAACATGAAAATAGCCACCAAAAGATTATTTTTTCTCACATGTACTTCTTATCTGATTTTATTTCTTTCTCTAAGGAACATGAAAAAATGAATAAGCCACTAACTCAATCTCTTCCTTACATTCTTATCACAGACATCTCAATATGGTGCAGTTTTTCTCACCTTGTGTTTACTACAAAAAGTGGAAAATTGAAATGTACAAGTATCAGATCTTTCTGTACCCAAAAATTCTATTGACTAAAAAGGTACAAGTTAAACCTAAAAATATGCATTGTTTACTGTAGTGTCAAGATAAGGAATATTTCTGTGTTAATAAATTCATGAATTGACATCATACTTAAAAATGAAACAAAATTAAAAAACAATTTCCAAATTATCAGAATTAATTAAAATGTAATTATGTATGAACTACCCTGAATTGGTGTTCCTGATGATCTGAGCTAATCCTGCACCACTTCCCATGTGAATGGAATTGAAATGTAAAAGTCAGAAGTTGTGAAAGATGAGTATGTGATGAATTTTGAGTAGATGCAAACACTGAAGTGGTTAAACATTTCTTGAGATGTTACGGGCCTAACCAAAAGGCCACAGAAATCTTTGCACCTTGTAACTCCAGTGGATTCTTGAATACTTAAAAATGAAAATCATGCTTGTTCTGAAGCTACATATAACTTTGCTAGGTGGCAAGTAACTACTTCAACGTACTTCAGAAGGATTTGGGTGTGAATCTAAGCTCTTGCTGTGTAATCACTGCTGTGTTTCCATTAACAATTCTCCAAGGGGCAGGACTCAGTAGTCACTCTTTTATTTGTATCTTTTCCTTGTGACAGTGAATGTCTCTTCGGACAAGCGTGTATACAGACTACAAATTCCTTTTCCAAAATCTTTTTTTTTCCCCTTGCAATCTTGGAGCAAATAGGAGAGATAAAGATCAGAGTCCAGGCCAGACTAATTAATTATATCATTAAACAGTGATGGGTTGATATCCTCATGCAGAGGCTGCTTTTGCTGTCTGTGTAGGAATCCAAATTTTCAGTCTGATCCACTTTTAGGTGGATTGATAGAGGAAAATTGATCATTAATCCTGGCTTAACATCTCATTCAGGTATTTGTGCCTGATCCGTATTTTGGACCCTCTCTTTAGCGTGAAGGTGAAGACACAAAAGATTGGCTGAGAAATGTAACATCCTGAGGCAAAAAGTGGGCAGATTATTTTTCTGTGTCAATTCTTTTCTGAAAAAACAATGCACTGTGTTACAGGCGTATAATGACACTGCTGATATGCAACATTTCTGTCTGATTAATTTACTGCATGGATGAGATCACTCTGTACTGCAAGATGTCTTAAATGATGGTTCTTAATGTTTGGCCAGGCTGTTATAAAACATTGTTCTGGAAAGCAGAACATTCAAAAATCACAGCATGTTTTTTTTTTTTCTACTCTTGCTAGACCATATGCAAGTAGACAGTTTGCATCAGGGCCCCGATGCCTATTTCTGAATTACTACCTAAACAGGGAATGTTTTGATAAAAGCAAAAAGCTTTCTGATGGCATTTCATGCCCCATTAGAAACTAGAGGACCAACCACTAATAAGGTTATATACCAAATGTATACTTCTTCATGTTCTTTTTTCTCACTGTGCAAACGTTTCCAGTCTTCTTCCATTATGAACATTACAGTGTGTGATGTGCGAATCAATCCTATCTGCGCAGGCACAGCAGAATGAAAGGTATAATGATGTGGGAGTGAAGTGTCAATGCATAATTCATATCTGACAGTGCGCTCTGTGGAGTGCTATCCGGCAGCCTTCCATGGCAGAGAGGTCCTCACGCGCTTTGGAAATTCATCTGCATCAGCTCATTGTGTTTCTGCTTGGGTGGCAAACCCATCATTTAGGATGAGTGAAATGCCATTCAGTGGCACTGCTGTAGTGGAGAGAAAGGACAATGTAGCTCTGTGCTACCTGGCTGAGACCTTGTAGCCCAAAGAACCAGTCTCTTTGGAAGTTTCTCCTCTAGCTCAAAAAACCCTGTCTCCACCAAAGATCCAAACATTTCAAAACAGTGATTTAGCATTGCCAAATTATAAAGTATTAAACTCCCTAGCAGCTCTGTCCTGCAAATGCGAGCAGCCTCACCTACTGGGCTCAAAGTGTTTACCAAAGTGGAGACGTGCATTTGGCTCTGAGTAGCAGCTGTCTGCAAGCTGCCACAAAGCAGAAAACTGTTGAGCTAAAGTTGTTTCAGAGCACCTGAGCATGTTTATGTATTATAAAACTTAGGATCATCGGAATGTCAGTGCATTTAAATCACCACCACGTACCAAAAACTAGTGGAGCTGTGCCAGCTGACGGTTCAGCAGTGATCTCCCAAACAGCCATTACAAGTTGGTGCAATAGAAGGACCCAGGGCTTGGTCTCACACTAGGAAGCAGTGGGAACAGATCTCAGTTTTGACCCAGAAGATTCAATTTCCATAGAGTGCATTTTCCGAGTCTCTCATTGAATTTGAAATTTCATTTTAGCTATGTATTATTTTTAAACCTTCACTTTTTTGAGTGATGCTTTTGCGCACCATGCTTAGAGATTCGTTGCTATTCCAGGATCATAATAACAAAGTTTATTATGTTCTAACCCAGCGCTATGACAATATTGCAAAATTATTGTTTTGTTTCTCCTGAACTCAAGGGTTTTTTTGTAACAGTAATAATAATAAAATACATACATATGATGAATTATCTATGATATCAGACTGGAGCACATTCGAATCTGAAATAGCTGAGAAAGTAAAACTGAAAAGATCTCTATTTACAAGTGAAACACTAACACACGCTAAACTTTTGCTGCATTATTCCTCGTCTGATTTTTAGCTTTGCCTTTGCAAGAAGACAAGACTCACACTGCTCGGGTGATGAATTTTAAACAGATTGTAGGGATGTTCAGTGTAGGCTCTCTTTGGAATGTGTAAATTGCCTTCGTGCAGGCTCAAGCTCAGAGAAAAGCAGTACTTTTCAGTCTGGTAAGAGATGTATTTCCAAACTAATAAATAATAACTATTGGTGCATAGCTAGATAATAGCTAAATTCTCATATAATATATCAGGTAGAATAATTTGAAATGGAATTACTGCGGCTGACTCTGAGCTGATCCCTTTTCTCAATATATAATTCTTATGAGGTTTACAACTTCAACCAGGGAAGCTGGGGTAACCATAATTTTTTCAATTTCGTACAAGCAGGGGATAGAAAAATAGAATCATCTAGGTTGGAAAAGATCTTCATCTTTATCATCCAGTCGTCAGCCTCACCTAACCGGTCCCATCTTCAGACCATGTCCCTTAGTGCCACATCCCCACATCTGTTAAATGCCTTCAAGGATGGGGACTCTGCCACTTCCCTGGGCAGCCCATTCCAATGCTTAACCACACTCTCCATATAGAAATTCTTCCTGAGATCCAGTCTAAACCTCCCCTGGTGCAACTTGAGGCCATTTCCTCGCATCTTATCACTTGTCACCTGAGAAAATAGACCAACACACACCTTGCTGCAGCCTCATTTAGGTAGTAGTTGAGACCAATGAGGTCTCCCCTCAGCCTCCTCTCCTCCAGACTAAACAGCCCCAGTTCCCTCAGCCACTCCTCATGTCTTGTTTTCTAGTCCTTTAGCCAGCTTTGTTGCCCTTCTCTGCACTTGCTTGAGCAACTCAACTCCCTTCTTGTAGTGAGGAGCCCCAAACGGAACACAATACTCAAAGTGCGGCTTCACCAGTGCCATGTACAAGGGGACAGTCACTTCCCTAGTCCTGCTGGCCACACTATTTCTAATGCAGGCCAGGATGCTGTTGGCCTTCTTGGCCACCTGGGCACACTGCTGGATTATGTTCAGCCGACTGCCGACCAGCACCCCCAGGTCCTTTTCAGCCAGGCAGCTTTCCAGCCACTCTTCTCCAAGCCTGTACTGCTGCATGGGGTTGTTATGACCCAAGAGCAGGACCCAGCACTGAGCCTTGTTGAATGTTGTGCAGTTGGACTCAGCCCATGGACACAGCCTATCCGGATCCCTTTGCAAAGCCTTCCTGCCCTGATGCAAATCTGTGTCAGTGGGCAGCTGGATCATATGGAAGTATGGCAAGAAATGTTCATGAGCGTTCTTCACCTGAGTTAAAGCTTGTTTCATCCTTTGGTCCATAGGAAGGAAGAACAGGTACAGTGGTATGGCAGAGAGAGGCACAGTGCCCCAAGCCTGGACCTTCTCTGTGTCTTATAGACGTAGATGCTGCCAAGTCTGCTCTACTGTGGCTTCTGTTGAGGGGAATTCCTTACCTGGCACTCCAATACTTGGGCAGAAGTACCAGCTTTCCTGTTGTTTTTGTTGGTTGTTGTTGTTGTTTGTTTGTTTGTTTTGTGTGGGGTTTTTTTTGTTTGGTTGTGGTTTTTTTTTTTTTTTAAATACACAGGAGCTGCCAGCTGTGTGCAGTTTTGAGGGATGACTACCCTCAGACCTTTGACATCTTTCCTGCAAGTGGGAGGATTTAAAACTGTGTCTCAATCCTAGCTGCCATGTTACAGCGCATCATATGCCTTCCCCCTCTGAACTGAAATTCTCATGCAGATGAGGAGCATGGCTGAATAATTCCTAGGTAAAGACAGTGATATTAATTATCTTTCACTGTAGCAAATAGCATCTTGCAAAGATTGTATCTATTCTCAGAGAAAGGACATGCTATTTAACGTTCATTAAGTTCACTGAACTCCTTTGTATTAAATTCCACACAACCTTTACATTTCACTGGTTCTAGGGCATGTTAAAGATAGGTTGCTTTGTCTGCCCTAGATTTCAAGGTAGTTGGTACAATCTGGCATCCTGTGCTGTTTGAAATAATGTCAGAACAAAACATAACGCCTCAAAATAGGGCCCTAGTGGGATTTTAGATGTGCATAGGCCCTTCACTGATCCCCTCTGTGCAGGTCAGCTCCAGGCAAATGGGACTGAGTGAAAAAAAAATTGAAGGATTGAAGGATTGGTCTTTTTTTTTTTTTTTTTTTTTTTTTTTTCCCCAGAGAAGGTGTTGAACTGATTAAGATTTGAGATGCATTATAAAGGCTGGTCATTTAGTTTTGTTATTCACTTTTGTTTACCTAGGCTACAAGTTTTGGGGGCAGAAACCATTTCTCTGTGTGCACTTACATAACATAAAGAAAATTTTGTTTTTTCCTGTACCTCTGACTGACCTTCAGAACTGCTCAAACTACTTCATTGATTGAAGCGAAAAGAAACCTTTTCATCGGAAGCTAGTAAGGAAATGGCTGAATGAGGATAAGTGTGTTTCAGATGTTAGTCTGTGGTGCAGGACTTCTGAGTTAGAGAAGCAGTTTTTTGGAGATGGTGGAAATCATGATTACAGTTCTTTGTAACATCTCAAACTCTCTCCTAAGGAATGGCACCAGACTGTACCACCTATGTACGGTGGAAAACTTGCAATGGCAAGGGGTGAATGGGGCAGTGTTGCTTCCTGAACCTAGGGAGACCAGGTTTGCTGGGGGAAACCTGACACAAGTGACCTCGAGACACCTCTATGGGAGTCGGCATCTAGATGGCAAGTGTTATTGATAAGGTGCCCATAAACTGATTTTCAAGGGAATTAAGATGTACACTGTTGTACATAACAATCACCTAGTATGGTTCCTGTGAAGTGTACATCTGGAAACAGTGAGCCAATCAGCTCTGCTGGCATTTCTGCTACGTCCCTATCACTGTCTGAGGAGGTGGCTGCCACTAGTTTACATCAGACAAAGTAAAGAAAGGAAGAGGAACATCATAAAATAGGAAAGGAAAACAACAGTGGAGTTGGTCAATAGACATATTAAGAACTGTCCTCTCTTGTCCCCCTGCCCATAAATAAATAACATGCATAGCTGCCTTTTCCTAGTATTCATCTGCCATACGCTCTGTATCCTCATTGTTTTCACATGCAAAGATTTAATGTGAATCTTCATTTTGTGCTGCAAATTTGTGTAGACAATTTTATTAGTTCAGTAGCAAATGAATGCAAAACATGGGTGAGGGGCAGTTACCCTTTAATGTCTGCTAAATCCCAGGCTTGTTGGTATGCAAATAATCAGTATCTTCCCAATTGCATATGATAAAATGCAGCACTCACTGGTTATCAGAGAAATCATTTTATTGGTTGCAATTGGGAAAGTAATGCTTAATATTTTTACACTGCAGATGTCCGGAATGATGAAAATGTAGTTTTCTGTGCAAACGCCTTTGAGGAGAGTAAGAGAAAAAGGCCAGGAAAATGTACAGGATTTTTCCATCCATCCTCTCCTCTTTCCAGCTCATTTGTTCTCACTGGCTGTGAGAGGTGGTATCATCGATTACATCTGCTGATACTTGTGAAAAAAAGTGGTTGGGGTCTTAGATGCATAGGTCCTTCCACGTTTTCCTAGTGGGAATACCTCTACTGTGCCTCCACACACATCCTTTATGTTAGTTTGAGTGATAAGTGTTTATTCCCTTTAATAAGGATTATTTCAGTTAATTTTAGTATAAATTAAAATGTCAATAATGCTCTGATAGTAAAAGTAGACTCAAAATGAAGCTTTATCCGAAGAAGATGTGACCAAGAGTGACTGCATAGATCGCTGCTTACTGTGCCCCCTGATTCTGTATCAGAGGCACCCAGAATAAAACAGCAGTTTCCCGTCCTAACCTCTGGGTTCTCTGTGGATTCTAAGACTTCAGGGTGTTTCTTTCCACTCACCCATCATCATTATAAGTAGCCAGATTATGCCCTCAGGTCACTGTGTGCAACCCTATTACCTTCAAAGTGAATCCAGTGATGTACAGCCTCATTAGATTTGAGGGAGTTTGCATAGGTCTCTCCAAAGGCACAGTCTGAAAGTAATGGAGTTACAGAATATTACATTACCTGCAGAATGCCTTTCTGCTGATGCCAGGAAGGACCCAGCTACATTGCCAGAGCCTCGGTTGAGCTTTCGGGTGGAAAAAAAATACTTTGAAAAAAAATACAATGTGAAATAAGAGGGACTCAGAAAATACATAGTTTTGGCCTGTTTTCATATCCCATTTAAAACAGATTCACGTTTTCTTACCAACATTTATATTAAACTAAGGTTTTAGTAAAAGAAGTATTTCAGTTACTACAGCTTCTGGTGATTTACTTTCACGTGGTGCATCCCTTACATGTCTCTACTAAAGAAGGCATTCTGCAGCATAGCATCCCAAATGATTCAGGCGCTGGATTAAAGACCTATTCAGAAACGCTAAGTGAAAATAAACATAGAAATCACATGTCACAGTCAGAGGAAAGTGAAGGATGTGTTAAAGGCAATTTACTTTTTAATGAGTGTCCCAGGAGAATCACATCTGTGCCAAGCTGAATGAAACACCATTGGATTTTAGTGATTTTTTTTTTGTCTTTGGGTTTTCATTCAGTGCCATACCTTCTACTTTTTCCCTGACTGGATTATAAAGTTGTTGGTTACTCTCACACAATTTGTGCAGTAACTGGTGCAGGGGAGACTTGAGGCTCAGCTGGAACACTAAGGTCACAGTGATCTTCACTTCAGAGCCAAAAACTGGCAAAGTTTGGAATTGACCATAGTTTTGCACATGGAGCTTTGAATTTTAGTAAACACTAATGCTTACTCAACTTCATCTAATTTCTAAGTAGAAATTAAATATACATTTCAATTTATCTTGATCTTTTATGGAGTGATGCAAAATGTGATATGAAGGAAAGACATTACTAGCCTGATAGCTGTTTCTCAGATCTAGGCCACGTGCAATTTAATAAGATCTACAGGGAAGCATTCTTCTCTTTCATGGGAATGGAGCAAATACTGATCAAATTCAGTAAAACTTGTCTCTAAGGAGACTGAAATAATTTTTCCAAAGGACTGTATAAATTAAAATGTTTGGTCTGTCTTGAGCAGGAGGGGAAGACAAATAGTAGCACATAAAAGGTCAGGAGACCTAAAAGAAAATGCAGAAGCATCAATTGTTTCCATTCACTAATCATATATAATTGGTCCGGCTCACCTGAACTAGAACACATTTGTTACTATAATGTGTAATTAAAGTTCTTTTCATTTTTCTGCTTTCCAGTTGCGATTATCTTTCTTTTAACAAATCTTTGAAAAGGAAATTTCGTGTAAAAATGAAGATACATTTGACAAATTAGTATAATTAAGAAAATGTCCCTGAAAGAGGAAAAAATTTGTGTGAACAATTTTGGTTCCACAGTACTTACTGACTGTCCTCTGTGAATTTCACGAGACAGAAGATATTCTGATTCTGCCTCCTATGGATGGATTCAATTTTCTGTTTCATTTTAACATTCAGCCAGGCATACTGGGGAATCAAAATTCTAAAGTAAATAATTAAAGCGTAGGGCTAATTCGGGTTTTGACTGAAAAGTTTAGCATTAAAATGACATGTAAAGACAGCAATCAGCAGTAGCACAGTATAAACGCGTAGTTGCCTTGAGTACCTTGAGAAGCTATCACAACACAACCAAGCAGTAAATGTTTTTGTGTTCCACAGCATTAAGGAGCTCTGTCACATAATGTGCTGTGAATAGGACTGATGTTGTCCACTGCTGTGTGATGTCTTCTTGATGCTGCAGGTCTTCTCTTAGGGATGAGTCTACAGAGCGCCTTAGCTGGACTTTGTCCAGTCTTCTTTCTTCTTTGTCAGTAGATAATAATGAGAATAAAAACATGGAATTTTCCATAGTTCTGCTTGCACAGCAGAGTGACAAATCTGCAAGTGAGGAATGAAACTGTACAAATCAGAATGTCTGAAACACTCTTTTTTTTTTTTTTTTTTTTTTTCCCGAGCCCCTCAGTAGAATGGAATATACCAGTTTGCAATCTGAGCATGACAGATGCAGTCACTGCTAGTAACAGTCCAGCATTCCAGTATTTCCCCTGTCGTGCGGCCAAGCTAGCCATGGGGTTCATTCCTGCTGTAATCCCAGTGGCTGCTGAAATCTCNCATTCTCCCCAGTTCCCTCGCTGATGTGTGTGCACAGTGTCAGGGGCTCTCTTCTTACACACAGCACGTAGACAAAATGAGTTAAAGTACAACATAAGGAAATTCACTTGGGGAAGCCAGACAAAAGTATCCTTACAAATTGAAGCTCTGAGGTGAGATAATATTTTAAGGCAAAGCTAAAGCTATTGCTTTCCAGAGGAACATAACGCTGGTGAGTGATACTGAAATTTAGCCTTGGAGACACAACTCTTCAGAGCTGTCCCAGCCCACTGTAACAAGGCAAGATCCCCAGCATGCCTCCAGGCTGCCTTAGACTTTAGGATTAAGAAGATTAGGGCAGTCAGCATTAAAATCTTTGAATCTGGCTTTCAAAGGTACATGAGGCTGGTCAGCCGTCACCTGCCAGTAACAGCCTTTAACATGGGCAGGTCTTTAACAGCTTGATCCAAATCACATGCCCCAGGGTATTTAGTTCCTCTGCAGAAGTAGCATTTTGGAGTCTTACATACGGGTTGGATACAATAGATTTAAAAATCTGTTAAATAGGGAAAACTCAGCCTATGGGCTCAGAAGAGCCAGAAGGAGCCACTGTATCCTGTATCACTGCAATGCGCTTCTAGTGAGACACAGCAAGAACTGGAATGAAACTGTGGAAACAAGATCTTCCAAAGGCTCTTGTCTGTCGAAGGCAGAAGCTTGGCTGTGTACCTGTGAAAGTGAATGGTTTGGAGGAATGGCCTTGGGGTATGGCGTGCCATGGGAATATGGACAGCTCTCTGTAAAACCTTGCAGTGAAGTGAAGCTTAAAGATGATCTCTGATTCACTCAGGCCATACAAGTCTCAGTCTCTGAGGAACAACTCACTCCCATACACATCTGGTACTCCCATACACATTGTTCCATTTGCTTTGTGCTGCTTCAGCCCTAGCCTTTCTGGGCATGAATGAAGAAATCCTGTGGTCAAAATGATGGCCACGCACCCATCACAAGCTCTGCCGTCACTTGAATGTGTGCCTGAATTATTATTTCACCTGGTTTGTTTGCATGTTACTACCACAAGCTTCTTTCAAGGCAGCATTTTCTGTGAATTCGGAGTGATGACATGGCACCAACAGCTACCTGGCTCTGCCAAGCCCATCTCTGGGGGAGAATAAACTAAATTTGAACAAGCAGCCTCTTTTAAGCTCGATCAAAAAAAGAAAAAAAAAAAAAGAGAAAAAAGAAAAAAGAAAAAAAACATTGCAGCTGGTCCTAGTTAACCATTAATGCAAAACAGGCGCTTTATTAATTCAAAAGTTTTAAATCTCACATGCTGAACTATATGTATGTTGTCTTTTTCTGATATATAGCTACTTCCTGTATCATAAAGCTAAATTTAAAATCTTAGAAGTAATTATGGTTTTAAGCAGTACTGTTAAAGTCACTGATAGTTTAGAGAATTATTAGTATCTTACGGGATCTAAGATTAAAGATTATAATATTAATAACACGTATGCAGTCATTAATGTAATTTTGAAATGTTAAACTTCTCTAATCAAATTTACTATACTACAGTATGATATATAATTTAAACTAATTAAATGTCTCTAATCTTTTTGCAAGCTTAAACATCAGTTAACCAATATTCATTTTCTCAGAATAAGATTAAGTACCTCTGTTTTCAAGAAAAATCTTTACAAAATCTAGTGTCCCAATTTCAGTTGAAGCAATGTACTGCAGAAATACCACGAGCCATTTTAGAGAATGAAAATGCATTCCATGGCTTGGCACAGCATTTACATAAGGAGGACCATTAAACTGGTAAAGTAAATTTGATAAAATGGAATTACAGGGATATTGTAGGTGCAATACTTTGGTAGCACTGTTATCCAGAAAAAATAGGATGTAAGAAAAGGAAATGGCTTTATTCTTGCCTGTTTGTGCAGCACACAATGTAAGTCTAAGCTAATTAGCAAGGTGCTTTAAGATTCACCTTCCACACGTTTACGCTGCAAAACAGAATATGTAATAACTATTTCTATGTGCAAAAGAGAAGACTCACTCTGCAGAAGGAAAATGCAACATGACTGGAGGGCAATTTATTAACATCCACAACACTGTTAACTGCAGAATGAAAGTTGCATTTACGAACCACTGAATGCATCAGGCAAGACATGATATAATAATGACAAACAAACTAGAGAGCAGAAGACTTCTCAGCAGAAACAAGCAGAGGCATCACAGCAAAGCACTGTTTAGAAATGTGTCTGCTATCAGATATTCCATGCAGCACAGCAGCAATTCATATTTAAGGCTTGTCATAATAATACCAATTCTCTGTATAATAAAATACCCTCAAACCAACACAAACAGTTTTTAAACAGTCACGAAAAAGAGAGGGAAGAGCCTGGAAATCATTGCCTGTCATTTCCAGCTGAATGATAAGACCATACAAATGCAGCTTCTCTTCCCCTGAAGAGTGGCCAGGAATCCTGAGCAGTCACTTTCTGCTCCCTCTCTCCCTCACCCCTATCTTAACCAAGATCATTTTTTGGGGGAGGAGGCAAGAGAGGGAAGAGAGAGATGTTTTTTTTTTTTTTTTTTCCCTACACCCCTCTAAGAACTTGTCATTTAATCTGTGAGCAGGAGCCAGCCTGTCAGGGTGGGAGCCTGCTCCACACTCTCATTTCCATTGCTGCCTTTGATTTATTCATGACTGCCTCATATCCACTTGTCCATGTGCCAGTTGTGTCCTTCAGCTTTTCCCTCCCTGCCACCAAAAATTTATTTTAGAAAGAGAAACCTTATTCCTTTGCTGCCTTTATTTTATTCTGTGATCCAGCCTTTCTCATTTATTCTCCACTCAAAGATGGATTTTCCACCTCCCGAGCATCCTGGTGTGCCACCTCTGCACATCTTTTTGGTAATATAAGTGACAAGAATTGCATGCTGTCTTTCTTCATGGTGACCTCTCACCAATACCTAGTGCAAGGACACCAATATTTTACTCTCTTTAGGGGACAGAGCTTAACAGATGCATCCAAGGATTTTATTTTCCTTGCTCATGGAAGCACAGTCAAATAAGAAAATAAATTTCTACATAAACACCCGTTGACAGCAAACTTGCTACTTTATTGTGAGCCCCATAAATTGCACTTCATTCAAAACGGAACACTCCCTCTCAGTAGCAGCTGAGGAAGTTTAGTACCACTCCGAGGTAAATCAGGCTGCTTCTTGTCCAGCCACCATCTGGCTACTGATTGCATAAAACAGAATCAGAGGTTCATTTTGTAAGCGCTGCAGACAAAAGACAAGATTGTCAGGAGGAAGGAAGCAGAGGATGAATCACTTACTCGCTGGAAAACAAAGCTTCAGAAAAGCCAAAATTGTACATTCAGGTCAATGATTTTGACAGAGAAAAGGTTTGAAGAGTGTTCATTTTAGTGTTTTCAGAATTGGGGCAGACTCATGCATTATGACACCACTGATGAAAGAGGAGGGCAGGGGCTCTCCCCAGATGGAGTCAGACATCGTGCAGGGCCGGGTCCGGCTCTGCCTCTGGGGCAGGGGATGCGAATGCCCCATCCCACTACAGCATCTCCAAAAGGGCTATCTCTCAGCAGTTGTAGTGGATGCTTGTACACCTCCTGTTAAAAGCAAGTAAACAAACACATCTGGTCTAGCAGTGAGATAGGTTTCCAAAGATACTTTGCTTTAAATAACATTTTTTAGTTCAAAAATTAGTCCTGATTTGTTTTGTTCAGTCTTGTCTTTGCATGTAGTCCTACCTCCAAAAAACATATATTGCAAAGCATGTAAAAGCAATCTGTATGAACAAAATCTCTTTTGAAACCTACAACAGAATAACACTTCATTTATTTTTAAAGCTCATAGCATCCATAGTTTTGACTTACAAAGAAAAGTCAGGCTATGAAGCACAGAACAAGTACAAACAAAACACAAGGAGGTGATTTTTACCTTGAAAATAGTGTGGTTTAAAAGCTTTTTCATAACAATTTGTGGCATAAAATGTACAATTTCACACGTGTTTACAACAATTACTTTTATTTGTATGCCTGATTTAGTTAGGTGTAACGAATGGTAACATGAAGTAGTAGGCTGCCTGTTTTGATCACTGCAGTGGAACATAAATGATCAAATTAAATGGATATGATTGCACTTAATATTACTGTGATGGAAATAGAAATTACAGCAATTATTGTAAAATGAAACAAATCCAGGAATAGAATAATTTCTTCAACACAATTACAAAAAAGATTTCTGTAACATAACCCAGATCTTATGAGATACTCGAGCATCACTTGCAATAGTTACACCTGGCTTTAAGTATGTTGTTTTCACTCCAAAGCACTTTGTAAGAGGAAATTTCTTTGTTCATTGCCGAGTTAAAGCAATACCTGCCAAAATGGACAAGAATTTTTAACTGTGGCTTGATCTGGGAGAGCAAAAAATGCTGTACCTAATAGGAATGGCACAGGAAGATGTGGGTTGAGAGAAAACATCTTCCATGAATTGTGTCTGGCAATGGCTTTGGAAGTAACAGTCCTGCACTGAAAAGAAATGACAAGAGGCCTTTATTTTCTTTGAACAGTCAGGAGTACTGTTATTTTCTGTTTTACCCAAGAACTAGCCCTGCAGAAAATTGATTCCAGGATGAACGAGAACAATGCCGGTTCCTGAGTCATGACCAGGCTCTGGGTTTCTCCTGGAAATCTGCCAGTCAAGAAGTGGCCAGAGCTGACCCTCCTTAACCTACATGAAAGTCAAAAAGACATCAGTCATTTCAGAGCATTTTTGGATATGGCATAGACCAAAAGTTTCCTCTTGGTGGAAACCTTACAGAAAACATACTGTTGCTGGTGAAGCATACATCTGGGGGAGTTATCACTTACTGGTAATAACGCAGAAAGAAATAGGTCCATGCATAATAACCTTAGGGATATTTATAAATATATTTAGAAAGCAGGAGGGGAAATTTTACTTCCAGAACATAAGTCAAGTATGTCTTAATAAGCCTAAATAGACTGGATTAATCAAATGTCATACTGGCACTTCTAATAATGATTTTACATTGCAAATTCCATTACCTAGCTTTACCAGCCAGGAGAAAAGTTACAGAAGATCAATTAAACAAACAGGAAATTACCTTTTCACTTTGTAGTCCATGACTTTCAGCACTTACAACGGTGCCAAGATCCCTGAAAATTAAACAGGTATTTGCATAAGATTAATAACTCACCTGCTTTCTACCCAAATCACTGCAGCTTGTTTTGGACCCCAGAGTTATCTAATGCCTGCTGGAGAGGCTGAAGATGATGAGAGCAAATTAAAAATGGCTTAATGTGTCAGAAAGGATCACAGCATTTGAACATGGGGCTCTTGCTTTAATGAATGCACCTGCAGCATCCCAGAGATTAATGAGCAAGATCTCAGCAGAATTCATTTCAGTGGGAAGCTGCTGACAGGAATTCACTGGTCAACCTGCCTGCTCCAAAGCAGGCAGCGAGGTCCAATGCATGTGGGAAGGAGCTATGCAGAGGCAGCCACCCAGGCTGCCAGGCTGGAGCCTCAACATCCCCTGGGGCCACATCTAATTTTAGGAGGAACCCAAGTCTTGCTGCGGCTAAAGACAACACACCCTGCTAACTAAAAATGACCACTATAGGGAAAAAAAATAACAGAAGATATGTTGACTTGATGGTAGGAGGGAACTGGAATAAGAATTTCCTTTAGCTTGTGGAGGAGTGGTGGCTGCATGTCCCTGCCCCAGATGGGGCCAAGAGATGTGGCTGGCCACAGGCTGGCACAGAAGAAGGCATCAATGAGTTGGTTGTTACTACTCGAGCTGCTTAGCAACAGCCTGGGAAAGAGAGAGCTTCTTTCTCCCCACAGCGGCTGGCTCCTAACAGGATGTTTAGCCAGATGGTGTACATAAGATTACTGGAAAATGATTTTCAGATAAACCAAGAGCCTGAACAAACTAATGTAGTTCCAGGTGCATTAGCTGGTAATCCCCAGCAGAAGATCGTTTCAGAGGGAAGCGCTACTGAATCTGTCCCTGAAAAAGATACAAGTATTTGTGGAACGCTGTCTATCTTCAAAGCCCTAACAGCAAACTTAATTGTCTAAAAAGCAAGCGTGGTGGGGGTCAGGAGGAGGCAAAAGTTTCCATTAAAGTCAGTTTGTTGTAAAGAGGCACAGAATGTGGGAAGGCAGGCTATGTGCGGATGGAGGGAAGAGAGCAGCAAGCCTCTTGATACAATCTGAATGAGAATTTTCATTTATGGTGGAGAATTGTGGGTAGCTTCATCCAAAAAAAAAAAAAAAAAAAAAAAAAAAAAAACAGAAAAAAACCCACCAAACTCATTCCTTGTTTTGATACATGAAATGAATACAATAATAATAATAAAAACCCACACAACAAAATAAAACAAAACAGAATTTGGCAGTTAGTTAATTCCTTCATGATTAAAAGATGCTGAAATATACGAGGCAAAAAGCAGCTTTTGTGAGTGATTAAATGCTGAAATAAATCCAAAGATATTTGATAACTGCAGAAGCAATTTATTGAGAAAGTTCCCATTTCTGAGAGTAGCCATAGTCTTCTTTGAAGGGAAACAGGCTCAAGAAACCACAAAGCACAGACTGTATCTACATACATGTATGGAGTAGTTATCTTAAGTAAGAGTTTCAGAGTTTATATCACTGCTGGGGTTTGGTTTTGGTTTGTTTGCTTTCTCACGTTTGCTGTATTGAGACCAGACTCAACAGAGTATTTATTTGACTGGAGCTCACCAAATGGGTAACCCTTGAGAGCAGGATTAACAAGCCAAATAGCATTCAGAGAGCAGTGTTGGAAATATGCAAGCAACTGTATTGGCAAGCCACATTTACAAAGGTCATTTGATCCCAGCATGTGCAAAATGTATGCACATACTAATTGAGAGGCATATCTGAAAGCCTGACAGCCTGTTATTTGTGAAAGCATTGCCTGTATTTTCAGGAATAGGGCAGGTTCAGATGAGGGCAATAAAAATAGCTTGAAGCATGACAAGAAAGTGTACGGAGCTGCCTGAAAAGACGCTCAGGCTGAGGCAGAGGGCTATGAAATCATCAATGTAGGGGGGAAGGTGAATCAGAAAGGAGCGTTCGCTGTCTTTTTGAATACAAGGACTAAGGGGCATGAAATGAAACTAGCAAAGGCCAATTTTATAACAGCAACATAAAGTGGTTCCTCACACAACTTGTAGTTAAACTGTGAAACTCCTCGCCACCAGGCATGGAGGAAGCTAAACAGCCTTTCCTAGGTTCAAAAAGGCATTGGAAGAATCCTGCTAGGCTACTCCAGCGAAGCCCACTAAGTGCCCAGACATCAACTCTGGCTCTGGAACTGAGTGAGCTAAAGACACCCAGACACTGACTATCCAGAGTCAGTGGATAAAAACTATTATATGCTTCCCTGGTACTCGTGCTGTTTCCTAAACATCTACAGTTTGCCACTGCCGAGATGAGATAGCGGGAGAGCCTGCCCTTTGGCCAGAGCCAGCACAGCTGTCCCTGTGTTTCTCCTCTCTACATCGCTCTCATTAGCAGTCTGCTAACCACCATGAGATTAGGGTATCAGCATAACTGACAGCAACCAAACCAGGTCTCTTGCCTAACCGGTTCCCTTCATCCATCCCAGTCACATGAGGGGAGATCTGTAGGGCACCCGTCCGGGCTGCCCTCAGCCTTCAGGAGACATGCGGAGCCCACCAGCATGGACCCAGAAACAGGAGAGGCAGCCTACGAGGGGGAGATGCCAATCAGAAGCATCTCTCCTTGGAGGGGAACTACAGTGTCAGCACTGGAAATAAGACTGCTGTCTTTTTGCTGAACTTGGGGATAAGATGAGTGGTGGTGGGGTTGCCCACACCCTCAGGTGTAGGATAACTGCTGGTGAAATACCAGATCCCAATGTGAAGTCACAAAATGGAGAAACTGCAGGGCCTACCAGTCTGGTGGATCTGACTACACAGCAGGGAGGAGGGTCAGAAACGTGCTGTATTTCACCAGGACCTTTCTTAGAACTAGATTTTCTCCTAGCATTGTTCGTTCTATGCTTTCCAGCTATACTGGAGCATTACATAGAATAACACATTGTAAAGTTGTACAGAAGCCACGGTAATGTTTTTCATAATCAATTGAAGTTTAAAACTCCCTTGGTTTATCTGAACCATTTGAACTATTTGATGTTGGTTAGTGTTTGAAAAGGCTTTCAATGCATGCCAAATGCTTGTCCTTTCTGAAATACATGATTACCAATGAAATCAGGCCTCCTCTCTCCAAAGCTGCTTATACTCATGTTTGTGCATCTGTTCCACACAGAACCTGCACACCTGGACAGAAATCATTAGGTGACCACTGATGTATACATGAAAACTTTCCAAAGCCATTTTGCCACCATGTCTGGCAGATGTCACTGTGTGACGACTGGCTCTGCAGTGGCAGACCAGTTCAGCTCAACACTTGTGCAGCCCTCTATGCTTTCTGCTCACATTGGCAGAGGAAGGTGTCAGCTGCAGGGAGTTTTTGAAGTACAAAGCGTGCATGTGACCCACCAGCACGCTCTGTGTAAACCTTGAAAAACTGCTAATGACAAGGCCTCAGGTAATGTGGTCTGAATTGCAAAAGATTCTTGATCCAAACATGAATCATAGAATGGCTTGGGTTGGAAGGGACCTCAGAGATCATCTAGATCCAACCCCCCTGCCGTGGACAGGGCTGCCAGCCACCAGCTCGCTAGATCAAACTGCCCAGGAACCCATCCAGCCTGGCCTTGAACACAGCCAGGGATGGGGCAGCCACAACTTCTCTGGGCAGCCTGTGCCAGCGCCTCACCACTCTCTCAGGGAAGAATTTCTTCCTGATGTCCAACCTAAACCTCCCCTCTGTCAGTTTTAGCCCATTCTCCCTTGTCCTGCCATTATCTACCTATGTAAAAAAAAAAAAAAAAAAGCCTTGTCAAACTACGATTACCCCAAATAATATAAGTTTGAGAGACACCCCAGTGCACACAGACCAGAAAAGTTTCTTCATTGGTTTATATTAGGCACAAGGTGCGAATACTTTGCATGCTGTCAGAGCGATCCAGGAGCATGTCAACTACTACACTGGCAAATTAACTACCTAAATGGCAATATGCACATAGATACTTGAGGATGAAGGGAACACCTTAATTTGGTTGTTCAGTAGAAGAAAGACTGAATTCTTTAACAGATTTGTAGAAAATGAGCTAGGTACACACTAGGATTTTGTTGAAATGTAAATCTACTTGGAAATGAAAGAAACCAGTTTCCAATTACTCACATGTACTTCATGGCTGTAAATAACTGTTTGCAGATTCTATAAAGGTGGTAGCAGACAGAAACTGTAACTTTTCATAAGGCCTTGCTTTGATAGATGGAGAATGGAAAGAAAAAAAAAAAAAAATATCCAAACAAATGAACAATATACCCAAACCCAAATCCTTAAACCCAAACTCAATAAGAAAGAAAAATTTTCTTTAAACTTTAGTTTCATGAGAAGTCAAACAGTGGGCTTCCAGATCTGCTTGTCTCCTTCAGCTCACTCTGCTTCACTTACTGAAATATATAGATTACACTGCACACCCTCAACAGAGCTATGCAGAGCTGAGACCTGTGTCGGTTCATATGGATCAGTGTGTAACATACAAGAACAACATGTATGTATGTACCTCTAGCATTTATGTTTATCAATAACATAAAAGAACAGATTTAAGGGGGGGTTAGACATCCCGTGTTTCTATGCATTTGCATCTGCTGCATTCAGAATTCTAAAAAAACCTGAAAATGTTCATATTTGGAAATGTTCACTTAAGACATTCTAATTAGCATCTAGCCAGTCTTTAAATTAATATGTATGCAAACTTTTATGCCATCTTAATATACTTTGTCCTAGCATCTCCTTGGTTTTATTAAATTTTTAATAACTTTTTAAGCAGGGGAATTACGTCTGATATTGACTAAGTTATGGCTAGATTAGAATTTAGCAGTCTACATCAATAGCTGAATTTAAGCCCACTTGAAATCAAACAGTTTGTCTAATTTCACGATTTGAGAAATGGATTATCATAGATTTTCTTTGCTCTAGTAAAGGTTATACATCTATTTTTAGGATTGAAAATCCTAAACTATAGATTATGCATAGCTGATTTTTAAAATAATATTGAATAAGAATGCCATATGATTCTGGTTGTGGTCGTGTTTGCATGACCTAACACGAGCCCCCAGAAAAAAGATCTAAAACCTCCAACATATCCCAAAGTGTAGCATGGGAAAAGTAGTGTTGCAGAGTTTTGAAGTTATTCGTGAATTTTACTTCCAAAAATCAGTGTATTAGCAATAGCAAGGAAATATGTATTTGTAACTTTGAAATCTCTCAGTGCTATCAGTCTTGACACGATATTCTTTTTATATAATCTTTATATCTTTTTATATAATCTTTATATCTTTGTGTGGAAGTCTGAGACAACAAAGCAGGAAAAACAGTAGGTAAGAGCAATGTTGATAGAGATGGACTGGTTCAGCTTCTGCTTACCAGCTCACACCAAACTTTGTTACTCCAGCATCCAAAGCAACACTGTGATGGGAACAGATATTTAACTGCAACGATCTCCATGCTGCATATTCTCAACCCAGGCGCCTTCTAGCTGAATCTCTAGAGAGATGGTTGGTGGATGCCACATCTCACAAAACACTTGTGTGAACTTGTGCATGGACCAAAATGTGGCATTTAGGATTACTGCATTGGTTTTATTTAATGGAGGTTGTCTCTTCAGCAATATGTGTCAGATGAGGGTTTTCTGTGTCTGTCTGCTTCCAGGCAGTAGATAATCTTGCCTGTCTGAGCTTCTAGAAGGTCAGAAGCTGATTTAGCAGTCTTATCTTTCTGGAAAAGAAACCTTGTTCTCAAAGGTATAATGCAAACACTCCTGTAGATAACGAACTATTGAACCTTTCCTGAGTAATCGTGGGTGTGATACTGCCTAGTTTTGCAAGTGTGGTTTTTGTACCAGATCAAAGCACACTGCTCTTCAGTTTACTCACGAAATATACATGGAAGAAAGTTCACCACATGAGTCTGAGGCAGTTTCATATGTCAAAGTCTGCCTGCATCTTGTTGCACATTGCGCTTGTTCCTTAAACATTAGTGAAGGTTTAAATTGATTTAGGGGAGAGATTTTATTTTATTGCTGCCATTTATACTGGTACTCCACTGACAGTCCAGTGGTGTAAATGGCGTTTACTGGTTGCTGCCTCCTCAGGACAGGGGTGTCTCTGTGTGTTTGAAGAATGTCTGGAGAACGGCAAGTGTATCAGAATATTAGTAAAAAACCCCTAACTGTGACACTGTTAGTTCACTTGTTGTTTGTGTAGGAACATCTCTCTCATAAAGAGACCTAGAAGCAATGTTTATGAGAAGATAACCAGCAGAATTAGTTACAGTGAAAAGTTCTCAGCAGAGTGTTGTTACTGTAGTGCATTTAGATGTTAATGCAAAACAACATTACATAGTTTTACTGTAATTATATAACACAGTCTGCACTATTGCTAGATCAAAAAAAGCTTCAATTTCCTTCATTGTTTGTTACTAGAGTTTTACCATTTGTTAATGTTCCATTGTTCTGTTCATGTGCTTTTCCCATAACCACGACAGCTGCCCTGTCAGGGAGTGAAAAGCGGTCAATGATTATGTGACAGCTTTAGGGTATTTGCAAAGAATAAAATATTTTATGGGTGCTTTTTATGATCTTTGCAGGGAAAGGCTGAAGTTAAAAGAATAAAACCTGCCGTTAAAAGCCTTACCCCTGCCCTACTTCACAGCAGAAAGCTAACACCTCCAAACAGTATGATACAGCTATGCAGAAAATAGAGCAGTAACCTCACCGCGAGAGGCATGCTCCTGCCACAAGGATATTACGGCCATAGACGTGACCTGGCAGGGTAAGATGTAGAAGCCTTCACCTGGAAGCCTAAGGATCTCATTCCTCAGCTACTTTGAAGCAGCTGTTTTGCCTTTTATGACCCATCAGGGACAGTACTGGGGAAAAAGATGAAGGAGTTCAATTTTGGCTGTTCCCAGCCACATTCTTGTCCCTCACACGGCTGGGAATAGCTTCCAGATTTGTTCCATAACCTTCCTATGGACTAAGGTGAGGCTGACCAGCTTGTAGTTGCAGGATCCTCCTGCTTGCCCTGAAGATGGGTGTAACATTTACCTTCTTCTCACACATTGGTAACCTTTTCAATCACCACAGCCTTTTAATCGTGACGGAAAGAGGCCTCATAACAGCATCACCCAGCATCCTAGTACCATGAGATGTAGCCCATGTGGGCTCATGGGCCTATGGGCCCCATGGACCCAAGTGGTGCCTAATTCCTCCTTTTGCAAAGGGTAATGGGAGGTGTGTTGACAGCTCTTACCACTGAAAACCAAATCAAAGAAAAATATCAGACACCTCTGCTTTTCTCTTGTCTGTTTTCATGAGGTCCCTCCACCAGTATGCCACCAACAAGGCATCCTTTTGTCCCAGTATGTCAGCAGAGCTAAACTGAATGTCAAGGAAGCAAAAGCTCCTTCACCTGGCAGCATCTTTCCTCTTTCCCCCACCTCTAGTCTGGCAATGCCCTTCACCTGAAGCTGCCAAGGCCACCCCACTGGGCAGTTAGTCTGCATATGAATTCAAAGGACGTTGTCAGAGGGAGCACACAAGAAAAAGGTGCCTACAATTTTTGTAAGGAATACATGGCACACTACTGCCTTGGCCTCATCTTGTCTTCTGAAGCTATAATCGCACCTGCTTCTAGGGGAAGTAAGTAGTGTGTCCTATTCCCTCTTCTCCTGCCACCTCCTAAAGGCAGACTCATGCAGGCTTTCTCTCTTCACCTTTTTAAATAGGAGGGAACATCTGGCCACTACATGAGCCAACAGGACATGACTCAGTTCATGAGTTGCCTCTGTGAGACGGCTGCTTGCTGTTTGCTGGGGCTGTTTCAGTATTGCTCATTTTAAATGCTTACAGCTTTTGTTGTCAATAGCCGTCAGAACGGCAAAAAAATGTCGTTTGTTATGGTGCTTCATCTCATTAAAACACCAGGAGGCACAACCTGCTCTCTCTGGGCACTCAGAACTCATCCTGCCTTTGGGAGAGGTTTGGGTAAACGTGTATAAAATCAGATCCACCATGAATTTATGAAAAATTGAATTTCAAAGCAAGGGTTCACACACATCTAGCAGAACTCTCCTCTTTTTCTCATCTTCTGTCCGGCCTAAATTCAGAACAGCTAAAATAAGAGTATTAATTTCTGTTTAACAAGCTGACTTTGAGACACTCTGGGATGATAGCTGCTTTCCCCCATGACTGAGGATTGTATGACCATACCACCTCTGTGGGGCTATTTTTTTTCATTAGCAACAGAGAGACAGAATTCATAGCCATCAAAAAGCCTAAAGACACTGTCAGTCATCTCCTACTGAAGTCAGATTTCCTTCATCTTTTCAAGAGATGGCAACAGTGCTTCTGGACCACAGTGGCACATTGTTATCTTCCTCATAAGAGCAGGCAACACTGCGGTAGGAACTACAACCTTCAACATATTTGCATGTTCTCATACTTCCTTTTCATTTGCGTTCTCACTCAGTACAAGCTTTCTGAACTTTACCTTTGAAGAAAGTTTAGACTGTGATTTTTTTTTTTTTTTTTAAAGCTTGAATAAAACATTAATTCCTTCTCCTTTCTGGGTGGAATTTCCACTTATTTTGCACATTTTTTATTGATTTCAGAACAGTTTCCCAGAAGCTTCTCCTCTCTGGCATTCCGTAGGTATATCAAATGGAAGACATGGTAAAAAATGTCAGCTAAGACCCACTCCAAATATTTCAAAAAGATACTGCTGTTAGAATTCATTCACTAAATCCTGCCCTATGATAACTTGTCTTAGAAATTGCATAGTATATTTATGGTATGTGCCATTATGCAAGCTTTGGTATATGCGTATTACCATGTTACCATGATATTTGCATTAAATTCTGGAGCTGCAAGCTTCTTTGGAGCTATAAAAAGTCACCCAATTTGAAAGAAAAGACAGGAGACAAATTTCAGAATGGAAGTTTTATAGGAAAACAAATTCTTATTTTCATAAGCTATTTACTCCATAAAGCTGTTTCTTGGTCATTATGAGGAGTTTGCAGACAACAGTAAGGGGAAGCTGTCAGAAAGTACTGGATGATTTTGACCAGAAAACCTTTTTCCAAATCTGACTAAATGCTGCATTCCTTCACGTACAAAATTTCTCCTCTCTTCAGTCTTTCTTAGGAAGCAAACTCTTGCTACCTTAGTATCTCACTGTCTGCATACTTACTCATCAGAATGATGAAGAACGCAACAATTTACATTTTTAAAACTCACCTTTCATTTGTCTCTAAGGGAATTAACAGCTTTGGCAAGTTCTCCCGCTATATGGAGGCTCCACAGTGCAGGGAAAAAAGCATTAGATCCATATTTCAGTTTCCTGGCTCCTTTGCAAAAGAAACAATGCAGTAGGTCTGCACCTTCAAAGCAGGAGCAGACTGTCTCTCCTCCTGCGCAGAAAGAAGACATGGGCAGTTCCAGGTGAGCAACATGGGCACTAGACCTGGCTGGCCCATAAGATAGCATGGGAGGTCTGGTTGCTCCAGTCACTTACCTGGGGCCATCTGAAGTTACAAAAACCATTAAATACTGTTTATCTACTACCAAAGCCAACAAAGGACAAATATATGAGTAAAACTGGGAATAGCTCTGGTCTAGTGAGTCATGATCAAGAAATCTGAATCTTGTCATTTCTTGAATTGCCAGCTGGTCATAACTTTGGGTGCAGTGATAAATGTTTTGTTTCATATGTTCTTGACAAAATCTGTTTTTGTGAAACTTTATGACAAAACTGGCACTGGTAGGAGTGTTAGTAGAGCTGGAGAGCCCAGCTATGTCTGCTGAAGACACTGGAGCCTCACCCTCCTGGTGAATAAGTTTCTGAGTTTTTTTCTAATGCTGTCTTTCCCCACCTGCTATCATCCATTAAAATCACTTTTGAATTGGTGTTTTTTCACTGCTACACAGGAACATTTTTTCATTGAGACTGTATTTAGGTGGCATTTCAGAGAAATATACCAGGTTCACAGGCTTTATGCTGCTGAGGTGTGTGCTGTCACTGCTGGGGTAGGATTAGTCACTCTTTCTTTCAGCAGATACTTAACTTGCAGTTCTGAATGCAACAATTTCCTCACCAAAATTGTTGGAAATCTGACCAAGCTCACAATTGCAGTACTGGGCTTCTGGAGCAAAGGTCAAGTAACCACACTTTTAATAACCAGTTGAAGGGAGAGGGGTAGCACACTAAGATAGCAATAGACAGTAAAAATTGGTTGCGGATTTTTATATGTAAGACTCTCAGCTTTAGTAGTTCAGAAACTCTACCACAACAGCTGCTCATGCACATATGTCCACAGCTTCCAGAGGGGACGCTGCTATAGACAAGGCTCAATGTAAGTAGAAATTTGGAATTAATCTAAATAACCTCTTCACCCTAATACTCACAGTATTTAGATGTAAGCTCTCTCAAGTCTGTGGAGAAGAGTGGAAATTAAGCCTTATAAAATCCCCGATGCTTTGCTTCCTTTAACATATTTCTTTTTATTTATATTTTTATACTTAATAGTATCACTTTTTACTTACCTAAGTCTACTACTTTAAAAAAAAAAAAGTATAATACAGATACAGTATGCATCATAAATCCAAATGCTGGAACATGAAAACAGCTTTTATAACAACATTAAGGAAGATCTATCTTTCTTATGTGTACTAAAGGCATCACACTGACATTTTTAGGTGATGGACCATAAGTTTGCCAGTGCAGCAGACCCCAGGGAAATGATGATAACAATAAAGCACATCTTTAAAGAAAGATTTTAAAGATTTTTAGAGCTGTTCTCCACAAAGATATATAGTAATAGTATAATTACTTTTTAACTTTTTTTTTTTTTTTTTTGAGAGGACTTCAACTCAGGCTCCAATTTCATGCAAGCAATTTGCCAGAGACGGATTACTCTGGGAGCATTTTACAGCACATAGGCATCTTTTTGTGGGATAATCAGGTAGTCAGAGGTCTACATACCAAAAATGACCTTCCATCTATTTGCTATAAATTATACCTGTAATTATTTGCAGTCACAGAATTGGAGGCTAATTCTGAAAACTGGGGCCTTAATATCTAGAATAATTTATAGAAAATGGGTTTGGGTAATTTGCAAGCCATAAAGCATAATAAAATCTAAGGCATTTCCTTTATCCATCTGGCATGTTGGTTAATATGGGCCAACTTAGTCAGGATGTAAAAGCAATTTCAACACTAAAGAGGCAAAGGGACTTTCTCCTGTTTGTATCAATGCTGCACCAAGTCCCCTAAGCCTGCTTTTCTCTGGCACTGGATATCCATAGCATCTAACTACTGTAATAATAGATGACGCGCATAAACATTATTGAAGGTTAGTTCCCGCTTTGTGCCTAAAACGTTTCCCTTGGGAGCGCATCACAGCTTCAGTTTCATCATTACTCTCGTCAGTCAGTCGTATATGGTGGGATTTCAGAGACAGTGTCTTACTAATAAGAGAGAAAATCCCGTGCATATGCACACAGGACCAGGACAGACAGGTACCAAGCAATTTGAATGAGTTTGGTTATAATGAGTTTTAGTCATCAATATTTACGTGAAGCTGTAGGCCCTTCAGTGGAAAACAAAGTGATGTCTGTTGGCAATGTTTTTAA
This sequence comes from Alectura lathami, assembly GCA_013399715.1. NCBI lineage: Eukaryota > Metazoa > Chordata > Aves > Galliformes > Megapodiidae > Alectura > Alectura lathami. The sequence goes on from VXAV01004763.1 coordinate 189,372, forward strand.
AACATAATGGGGAATTAGTGATGAATAGGCACGAACTGGTTGTGAGTAGTTTTATGCAGGATATGAGGGTAAGACCTTGGAAGGCTTCTCAAATACACACGATGAGACCAAGCCTTGGCACTGCTCAGATGCACAGCCAGGGCTACTCTGGGACACTTTGCTGCTACAAAAGCTTAGTTCAGCAACAGCATGATTTTTATCTCACCACTGCATAGCACAGCCTGCCTTATACATGCAGTTGCATGCACAGTCAGTCTGTATCTCAGCACCAGTATCCTTCACCCTTATAGAAACATATCTCAGTGACTGTAATTCTGCATGCAGAACTGCTGGCTTTCACCCCTCCAAATCAGAGCAATGCCTACAATTCAGTCCACATACTGGTAGCAAGGGTTTCCTGAGAAAAACTGATATGCCGGGGGTGAATTTTAGCTGCCAGGAAGTGCTAGGAGGAATTACCTGCTGGGTATTTCTGCTCCCTGTAGTTACCTGTCCTAGGCTGGAGCTTGGAAATGCAAAGGATTTTTCCTCCTCACCCCCTGAAGGTGAGCATGCCCATCCCAACACACATGCAGTCCTCCATTGTTACACTTCCTAACATCCACTTAAATGCAGATCTCACAATTTTCTCAAAAAATGCAATGCAAGTGACTGAATCAGACAAATATGGCAGTCAATGTTTGAATCTGTAAATGGAAGCGCTGTAGTTCTGCCCACTTCCTTGCATCCTTCCTGACATTCGAAAAGAGAATACCAGCCTTCATGAAAATCATAAACTAACCACAATGCAAAAGAAAAATATGGAATAAATAAAATATGTAAAATATATATTGCATTTTCAGATCTGAGCTGTGCATTGAGAGAAATCCTCAAAGAATACATTTGCAAGTAACTATTCTGCAGAAACTATTCTGCTCTTTCTGCTTTCTCCTTACTTGCTACCAGCTGCAGGAGGGAGGTGTTGGATACTGCAGAGAATTGCAGAGGCAAATTCTCAGCACAGATCAGCCAACATTTTGGTATAAATGTTATCATAGTAAGATATCAGTCAAACACTGCTCAGTACAACCAAAGCAGTGTGGAAGGATGTGTATGCATGTACAAATGAGAGAAGAGCCTATGCAATACACCGGAAGGGGACATCATCTGCATTTTATCATAGAATCATAGAATCATAAAATGGTTTGGGTTGGAAGGGACCTCAAAGGTCCATGCAGGCACACCTCCCACTAGACCAGGTTGCTCAGAGCCCCATGCAGCCTGGCCTTGAACACCTCCAGGGAGGGGGCATCCACAGCCTCTCTGGGCAGCCTGTGCCAGTGCCTCACCATCCCCACAGTCAAGAGTTTCTTCCTAATGTCTAGCCTAAATCTCCCCTCTTCCAGTTTGTGGCCACTACCCCTCCTCCTGTCGCTACATGCCCTTCTAAAGAGTCCCTCCCCAGCTCTCCTTGTAGGCCCTTCAGACATTGGAAGGCCGCTGTCAGGTACCCCTGGAGCCTTCTCTTCTCCAGGCTGAACAAACCCAACTCTCTCAGCCTGCCTTCGTAGGAGAGGTGCTCCAGCCCTCTCATCATCTTCGTGGCCCTCCTCTGGACCCCCTCCAACAGCTCGATGTCCTTCTTGTGTTGGAGGCCCCAGAACTGGACGCAGCACTCCAGGTGGGGTCTCACAAGATCAGAACAGAGGGGCAGGATCACCTTCCTCGCCCTGCTGGTCATGCTTCTTTTGATGCAGCCCAGGATGCGATTGGCCTTCTGGGCTGCAAGGGCACGTTGTCGGCTCATGTTGAGTTTTCCATCAACCAACACCCCCAAATCCTTCTCCTCAGGGCTACTCTCCAGCCATTCACTGCCCAACCTGTATTTGTGCTTGGGATTGCCCCGATCCAGGCTCAGAACCTTATACTTGGCCTTGTTGAACTTATATCAGATAAAGGGTACTTACCCAAACTCTGCTGGCTACCTTCTGCCCCAGAAAAGCTATCCAGCTGTTTGTAGGATTATAGGATAATCCAGGTTTGAAGAGCCATTTGGAGGACGCCAGTCCAGCCACCTGCCCCAAGCAGGGTCAGCTCTGGGATCATACCAGGCTGCTCAATGTGTTCTCCAAGCAGGTCCTGAAATGAGGACAGACAGGCAGTACCTCCCACAGACAGGAGTGGTACCTCTGGGCATCTCGTCTGTGTGTGCTCCCCATGGCCACTGCAGGACAGCCAGACACTGGGCTGCTTGGGTCCACCGGGCACAAACGGGGTCTCCATCCCCTGCCCCAAACCTTGTGGAGCCTCTTCCCTCTGACTCATGGGCTGAGGAGCTGGTACAGGGCCAGCAGGACTGGGGCAGTACTCACCATCTTTCTGCATGGAGATTATTCAAACTGAGTCCTGCCATCACAGGTAAAAAGATCCCAAATACTTAACCTTCTAGTTTCCATTTTTTTCCAAATGCTTGTTATAAACTTGCTGCTTGATATTGAACAAGCAACTAGCAAATCCTGGAACACTGAAGAACACATAGTTTTACATATTTATCACCAATTCCAAAATGTAGGTCTGATCCCCATAAGTGAAAGTGATTTTTCTTTCCTTTTCTGGCCATTTTGTTGGAGGAGAATGCAAAAACGACCTTAGGAGAATTTCTGAATGCTAATCTGCCATGTTTTAATTTCAATATAATCCTCATAACACCTCCAGGTCCTCACCCTGGTGAAATGGTTCAGTCCCATGTAGAGCAAAGCTTGCTTCAGGTAGAGCAGAACTTGCATGTCCCCATATTTACTGGAACTCAGGAGTAACTTGTAAAGTTGTTTAAAAATTAGAAGAAAAATGAAGTATCATACCCTGTGTACGCCTCAGCAAAGTCTGTTGAAGATTTGTCATATTATTACATGATTAATATAGAATTGTGCAAGGCCTTTTTCTGCAACTTTTTTAGAAGTCCTTCTCCCATCTCTCATCTATAGACTTGGAATGATTCTGCACTTTTGCAGAAGAAATACTCTCTCTCGAAGAGACTTATTCAGGAGTTTCATTGGCAACCAGCCGCTAGTACCTATTAAATTCTGCTGAAGATGAAAGGCCTCCTGCTGCCCCGTGCCCCCCAGACCCTTGCTGGAAGGAGAAGGGGAACTCAGCTCATGGGGCACTGTGTCTCTAAGCCATTCCAGCACTTTGGAAATATTGTACAAGCTGTGCTATTCTGGACTTGAGAATTTTTCAGTTAATTATTGCCAGGTGTGAATAATACAAAGGAATCACTCTAATAGCAAAAATCCCCAAATGAAAAAGAAAGAAAGAAAGGAAGAAAGGAAGAAAGAAAGAAAGAAAGAGAGAGAGAGAGAAAGAAAGAAAGAAGTGTTACTTAAAAAGATACCTTTAATCAGGAAACCCCAGTTGTTTCTAGCAGGTGATCTAGATACAGGAAGCCATCTCCAACACATGCATGATTCAGATACTCTTTTCAAAGAAAACCTTTTGATTAAATAAGGGAATCAAACATCAAAAACAAGGCCTGCCAATTGCAAAAGACAGTTCTCAGTTTGACAGCTGGTCAACTGAATAACAAAGCTGACAGCTTTATTACTCAGTTCATTATCCAAATGTTTCAGAACGTGTGCTGCACCTTTGCAAAATGGAGCCATCCAGACCTACCTGTACTTTCTCTCTGTGTTTTTTTTTTTTCTGTTGTTGTTGTTGTTGTTTTTTGTTTTTCTTTTTTTAGTTCCAATAACATGATTTCATGTGGTAAGGGGAGAAAGCAGTCCTGCTAACAGGACATCAAAGCAAACGCATGCTGTGTTTTAAATAAAAAGACAGGCAGTAGTTTCTCCATGTCATTTTCCTCTTTGCTCTGAATCTGCATCAGCAATATTAACAAGGTTGGAAACTTGGAAACCTCTTTTTGCAAGTAACCGTAATGCTGCAATAATGGTAGGTACGCATATGGAAACCAAGACACCCTCAAGGAGACAGAGCCGATGACTGCATTCCCGGCAGCGTTAAACCTTGCAGTCACAGCACGAAGCACAGCTAATCCCTATAAAGGTGCCATACCACTTAAAAGCCCCATATGGTTTACCTCGGTGTGAACTTTCTTTCTTAGTGTTCTACTTTGTTTTTTTAAAGGTGACTGTAAATTTCTGTCAAAGCAGCTGTCTTCTTTAGAGAAATGAGTTCTTATTTTGTAGAAGGGCCCTTTGATCACTGAGGCATCAAGAGAACATATGCAGTGAAAAGGAAAAAAAAAAAATGTAATACTAAAAGCTTTGCTCTGAGTTAAAAATGAAAAAAAAAAAAAAAACAACAAAAAAACAACAACTAAGCAAACACCCAGCCTCGGTGCATTTTCTTCCTGACAAAAGGGGCTCAAAACTGAGACTGAGCAAAGTGTAGTCAGTGGAACTGCACATGCATGTCATGGAGGACAGTCTCCAATAGCACCTGTCACCATGTTTTCAGGTCTATTTGCAACCTGTCTTGCCCAGATATTTTCTGTATTTGAGAAACCTATAGAATATTAACTCCAAACCTCATATTGTCTCTTCCAGGTTCTCTTCTCCTATTTAGAATGAAGGAATTGTTTTCTTTATCCATCCTAATCTCATGTCTGCCGTCAGTGCTCTGCAAAGTATAATCTCCTGCAGTGAGGCTGCAGTTAGGTCTAACTTTCTGAATGCTCACTTGTTAAGGTAGATTATTATTTCCATTGAACTGGGAGCCTCATCAGGTTCTTGTTAATATCTCCTTACAACAATTTTCTCAAGTACAGACCTGAAAAAAGTGAGAAAACTGTTTTTCTTCAATTTAGAAAAAAAAGAAACTGATTTTACACACACATATACTTCTGAGGTTTAGAGACCCACGCTGTGCATCCATCTGCATGAAATCTTGTACCAGGATCAGAATATTTTATCTCTGTAACACCTACCAGGCAAAGAAGTACATATTGGCTTAGTGTTAACCTTAGTCCTATTGAGCTCAGTAGGACTGGTAGTGCGCATAAGTAGATACATCTTAGCATAATAAGAGGCAAAGAAAACATTTCTTCAAAAACCATATATAAACTTCTTACTCACAGGATGTCAATAACAAAGCCTCCATGAGCCAGGACTTCGCCCATCAGGTTTAACTGCCATGTGAGGTATGATTCAGGATTATTTTGTAAGTATTCTATAAATATGTCATCTGTCTTTCCTTACCAAAAATTAAATCTGATAACATGAAAAGAGCATCCCATGGATTTTCAGGTAGTTCTCACATCTCTCCATTTTCAGGGGGGAAAAAAAAAGTAAAAAATTGAATTTCTCTTATGTACACTCCTTTTGTACAAAAACCTTTTTTGTTTGTTTGTTTTTGGTTTTATTTTGTTGTTGTAGTTACGTAAAATTGAATTCAATTAATGCCATTGAGAAATTTAGGTAAAATTCACATCACCATTTCTTGCACTCATTTGGCTATATCTGGCATATTGTAAAATTCCTTCCAAAACAAAAACACTGTGAAATTAGTTTTTACATGTGTTTTTTGTAACATGCACAACCTCCACACTAAAACACTTATCAACATTACAAAGCAGTTTGAGAGAAATTTTTTTTTTTTTTTTCTTAATTACAACAATATGCCTTGATCAAGGAAACTGGCCATTCAAAGGGCACATGGATTTACAAGAGTTAAAAAGATCATTGCTGAAATAAAGCACTTGCTACATTAGGCAAGTAGAAATAGGTTTTCTCACATCCTGATGAGATGGACATGATGAAACGTGTGGACTCTATGCACAGCTTTCAAGAGGAGCTATTTGCAGTAGTAAGAAGGACTCTTAGGCAGCAACAGCTGTGACCCATTCACACCCAAAATGGGAAAGAGGGATTGTGCAGCTCTGTGCTCCTCAGGATGAGAATTCTGAGGATACCCTGCATGCTCTAGAGGGAAAAACATCCATGTTCCTCCACCACGCACTGAGCTGCCGTAGAGCTAATGCAATGAGTTGCAGTGCTGCTCCTTTTCCATTTTCCCTTTGCTTTTTTTCCTTTTTCCTTCTACCTATTCCTTTTCCTTTCCATTTCCTTCTCCATTCCCTTCTTGCATTTCATTTTTGTCTTCATTTTCATTTACCTTTCACTTACTTTATTCTTCTTCTTCCTCTTTCTACCTTCTTCCCTGAGTTTCTAAGCCAAGCAAGGGTTTGTTGTTACTTCCCTGGTCTGTCCAACAAGCAGGTGCAGGGACTCTGCCCACTATGGAGAAACCTCCACTTCTTGCTTCTCAGCGCAATTTACAGCTGCATTTGCTACCCCTGAGTCTTCTGGTGATGATTCTGACACTAATGAGAAACTGCATATTTTGTTAGCAGCTCAGCTACTTTTCAGTTCTGCTGTTTTATCCCCCCTGAATACCTGCCATCTGAGCTCATTTGGCAGTTAAAAAGTGTCCGGTTACCACAGAAGAAAATTTTAAAGGTGTAGACACCTCTAAAATGATCCAAATCATGCTCTAATAAACCAACCAGATC
>VXAV01004763.1:201412-217055 GCA_013399715.1 Alectura lathami
TGTAGTTTTGATGTGACTAACACGCTCGTAAAATTCTCCACATCCAAATTTCCCACCCCTTTTCACAAGTACATATTTAACTTTTCTATCAAAAACTGGTAAATGCTACTAAGTGTGATACAAGCACAAGTAATAACTGTCTTATCTATAATCACTAACCTACCTAAGTGATTTGTTAATAATTCCTGTTGATGTTGTTCCCACTGAAGCTTACTGAGTGTGTAGCCTTGAGGAGATGGAGTATGGAAGGCCCTGCCAGAGCCTATAAGAGATTTTCTTGCAAACTTTTGGCTTAAGAGAAGTCAAGGGAAAGACTTGGACTTCAGTCACATTGATTACCTATAATAGGCAAGGCTAGATCAGGAAAAAAAGAAAAAAAATATATATGTATATATATATAGATGGAACAACTAAAGAGATCTAGAATTTAAAAGCATGTTTTCAGTGCAGCACAATCTAAGCACGCATTGTGTAAGTGTGGACAACTGCTAACATACTCATTGCACATAACAAGCAAAACTGTCCAGCAATGAAAAATCTGCAGGAAGATTACATCTTTGGACAGGAAACTGATGCTGGCCAATGCTCTTCTTATGTCTTCATGTTATTTCAGCCAAATTACTGCTACTGAAATCTTTTTGATGGAAGAGCAGACTACTTTGTCTTTGTGGTAAAAATCCAAAGATCGCTGTGTACTGTCATGCTACAGCAATTTAATTTGCAGCCAAATATAAAGTGGGATACGTTCTGAATTTTTATTTAACGCTTGTTGATTGCAAGGATGTTTATTTCAGGGGTTTTGTTTGTTTTTAAGAAATTTAGGAGTCTTTTACAGACCCCATTCAGACAAGTCACATTTGTTGCACATAGCTCTTGAAACAGAGAAAAAAAATGCCATATGCAAAGCACTCTGGATAAGAAGCAAAGAAGAGAAATAGATTTAGCTGTCACAGTCTTTTCCATTTAGTTTTATACTGAATTCATTCCTGAGAATCATCTAGCAAGTCCCAGCACTGGATTGCCTCAGTCTGAGAATGATTGCTGGTGCAATAGACATTTCTATGCATGCCCCAGATACAAATGTGAAGCATTTCATGTTTGGATTTTATCTCATTAGAAGACTGCTGGCTCAGGTATCCTGAAATTTGCCAGTGCTTTGTGAATTTGGCTTGCCTAAAAGATACTGCTTTAATAGCTTTTGTGAATGATTAGAGTGGGGGAACCCACAGACCGATGTACAAATGAAAAGAAAAATTTGGATTCAAAGAACATTTTGGGATATTCAGCATTAAGAAAAGCAGTGATACAACATGGAAGGTTGCCCAGAGAAAGATTTTCTGGAGTTAAGGCTCTTAACGTCCCCTCTAATTTAGACCCCATTATGCATAGGAAATGTAAAACCATATGTTTCTCCATCAGATGGTTTAACATTGCTGGGAACTCTTGGTTCCTTCTGTACATTCTAAGCATTTTGAAATCTGTCTTGTGAGAACAGGGGCTTTTGAAGAATACATATTCTTTGAAAAAATCAAATCAAATCAAATAAAAAAGCATTACAAGAAAAAAGTGTTCTGTGGTTGTTAGTAGCTGCAGTGTGGGTTTTCATTTCAAATTTCCAGTGAAGTTGCATAATTTAACATTTCATAAAGTTGTGATCAGGTGCAGATGCGCTCTGTTTACACTTGTTACTTTAACATTTACAACTGTAGATGTGAATAAGATATTTTTCAAACACAAATGGCCCTCAGTATTTTCATGAATAGAATCAATCCCGACTGATAATTACCAAGAAAGCTTTAAATTGCAGGCACCTCAACCAAGTGTCTTTTCAAGAGCCAACCATCATTATTATAAAGAAATATAGCAACTTAATGTGCAGGTGCTGATTAAACTTTACTTGTGAGAGTGGATTGGTTGCAAAATCTGCAACCCCCATGCTTAAAGGCGTAGTCCCAGATGACCCTACGTAGATATTGTACTTTACAAGACTGAAAATGTATCCTGATATTTTTCTTTAAAGCACCTGATGTACTGAGGACGCAATTTAAATAATATCTCATTTAGAAAAATGGTAGCTCATTTCCTATGTGTTGCTTTTTGATACACGGATATTTAAGGATGAACCTACATTAATGTTAGTAAGACAGAGACTGAATAATCCAGAAGGATGAAAGGAAAATATACTTCTATAAAGTTGAAGGAATAATAGATAAATCCTGAGAAAAACCTGCTGATTTCAACTTGCTGGCATCTCACAAACCATGTTGGACAGGTCCATCACTTGGAGTTTCAAGAGGATCAAAATAACTGATACTGTGGGAAACCTGGAGACATATGGCTTTATATCCTTCCTCTACACCAAAAAAAGACTAAGGGAGGGGGACAGCTATTTATTTTAATGGAATCAAAAAGTCCTTAACCTTTTTTGTCAGAGGAGCTCAAAAGCTCTTCCACAGCACAATGTTTTCCTAATAGACATGTTGCATAGTTCCCCCGTAAGCCAAGACAAGCTCAGCGAGCAGTGTGTCAAGCTGACTATGTTTTATTAATGCATGTCTTCTGGGTTCTGAGCATCTACCTTTATCTAATGGCTATAAAACATAGCTGATGCTCCCTTTTGCTGAGGTGTTACAAGAAATGCCATCATTTCAGTCCCATCAGGAGTGTGCACACTTGGCTCGAATCTCCATCTCTGGAGAAACCGTATGTAAATTGCTGTTGGTCCAAATCCAATTTGCCTCTAAATGGTGCTGTAGCAGACGTTAGGGTAAAAAGGCAGCAAGCCTGGGGCCACACTTTGTGATGCTGCAAAGAAGAGGCTATACTGTGGGAGGAGAAGTGGGGAACAGCAGCTTTCCTGCAGTGAACCGCTTCCTCCCTGTTCTGCTGGGGACCTGCGTCTCCCAGGACCAGAGGCGTGGACAGAAGAGGCAGGTGATGAAGGTGGTGCTTCTGAAGCCGAATCAGGAAGATTTGTGATTTAATTACTAGGTGTGAGGAGCCCAAGATGCCTAATGCAGGAGAGAAGCCCTGGAAGACCACACATGTCCTGGGCTCAAATTACTGTTATGTCCTACCACTGTTTTCTTGGCTGCCCTGTGCTACAGAAGTCTCTCATATTGTCATACAAAAAAAAAAAAAATATATATATATATATATATAGGTATGAGAGGTCTCATTTTCCCTTTGCTTGGGAAGACTAAAGACACCAAAGCTGCAGCAGATTTCTCGTTTTCCCGCTGGTGCTACACCACTGACTGCATTTGCTGCCTGTACTGGTGAGACCATAGGCTCTAGCTGTGACCTGAGATTTCAGCAGGGTGAGTGAAGAACCCTAGGGATCTTTAGCCACCATGGTAGAAGGGAATCCTCTCCTTATCTGAGAGCTTATCTCCAGACTGAGGGAAACAACTTCAGCCTCAGACAAGTATACCCTAGACAGTTACTGTGCATCAGAAGGAAAGTCAATATTCACTATTACTTAGTGTGTAGTGTGTGACAACAAAAGCTGATGTAATCTTTATAACTTTAACATTTAAATTCTTGATGCACTGTTGGATCAAGCATGTTATTTTTAAGTATACTCAAAAATAGAATGTCCATTACAATCTCCAAGAGATATCCCTGCTGTAGCTTCCTAGCTGTGTGCTCCGTGGCATACCCACGCAGAGAAACCCATGCCAGTCATTTCTGGATCAATAGATAGTACTGCCTTTAGGGGACTTGGAACAGCTGGATTCCAGGAAGTAAAGAGCGATTAACTGAAGTTAGAGTATAAAATGTTCTCCCTACCAACTTTAACCTCCCTCCACCACCTCCGTTCGTGAAAGGATGTACTTTCGGATCCTCTGTGATCTGAGTTTATCCATGCTTTTTCAGGATAAACTCAGATTTCTTCAGCTTTAATAAAGACCTTATGTTCCTAAGCATCTTACAGATAACAGTGTTTAATGGGCACTCACGAAAAGAAAAAGTACGTAATTTTTAAAGCTATAAACCCCAATGTTTTTGCATAAAAAGGCTGTTTACTGAATAATGCACGTTTCAAAGACAAGTCCAGGATTTTGAAATCTGGCTTTATATTTTTGTCTAAGAGCTTGAGAAAAATGGCTAGTCCTGAGGTATTATCATTGTATATGCAAACTCACAATCACTTCATGGCAAAGCTATAACATCACAGCTAGGGTAACTACACTCTCCAGGGCTTCAGCCAAATGAAACTATAAATCTTGCATGGGTCATCTGCTGTCAGAGTGCAGAAAAGTGAAGTGGACACACGTACAGTATTGATTGTGGCTTTCTGGGTAATGCAAGGTCTTGCAGCAACTGCGAAGGAAGGTGGTAAAGTGCTTTTTGCAAAGATGTGCTTCCTGTTTTCAGCTGGTACCTACAGAAGAGCATGTGACAAAAAAACTCTGAATTCAGTTTTCCTTGTTATTCTTTTAGGTATGTTCTCTATTTCTCTACTTGAAGAAGTTACTTTCCTCAGACATAAAGTACAATTACTTTGTATCTGCATCAAATCTGACTATATTTTTAAGCATTCTAATACTTTCGACATGGATCCAGCTAAAGTCAATAAGTGAAACTCCCAGCAAGTTCTGCAGCTCAGGGCCATCAGTCTTCTAGTCTTCCTTCAGTCAGCTTTCTTTACATTCTCCTCATTTACTTATTTCTGTGAAATTATTTGCCCCTTATATTCCTTAATATAAACATTTTTTTTTCTGTCATGGTTCCCTCCTCTTTACTTTCATGTTGCCTTTCCACATGTCTTCCCTTTCATAAGCACTTTGTAGTCCAGCATATAATCAACAATACGTATGTCAGGATGTCTGAAAGTAAGTTTCTCTTCCAGTCAGACTATTTAAATTGTTACAGCCTGGTAGGAGATGCTCAGCCATGAGAGAATTTGGTCAGAATCTATTGAAATTGGTAGAAATATTTACTTCCTTTAGCAAAGTCTTATTTCTGCTGAACAATTGATAGAGAGAAAGACTACCAGCCTGCTACTTTGATGCTGTGAGCCTTTAAAATAAGGGAATTAATCTACTTTAGGGTCCTGGAATGTTTTCCTTGTTCCACACAAATGAGGAAGCAGGAGGATTACAGTGAAAGCTGTGTAAGGATCCTGCCACAGAGCTATGGTCAATGCATGGTTAACGAGCCCATCATCTCATTAATTAAAGAAATCAGCTACAAGAATCTCTTTTACTTTTTATTCCTAACTGTCAGTACAAACGTTTTGGCAGTGCTTGCACTGAGCCAAAGCACCCATCTGAAGCACCCATCTTGCTGGGCTGGGGCTTCCTTGCTGTCCCGCTGGTTGTGCATCTCACGGCAGTGCTGGGCTGGGTGGCTACTGGGGAGCCCTGATGAGAGCACCTCGTTTCGTAACAGACGTCACGCTGAATACATGACTGTTGGAGGTGGAGGCTTGATGTGCCATGTACTTTCACAACGTGCAGCATACAACCCATGCTTGGCACAGCAGACCTGATGATGCTCATGTGCAGTGGGGAAGTGGGGTGTTGTAACCCTGCGTGCACTTCTTGTGGTGCCCTTCACAGGTGAACCGCTCCTGGGGAAAACATCTCACACAAGAAGCCCAGTCTCTGCAAGACTCATCAGCCTATTTCTAGCTCCAAGAAGAGAAGGGAAGCAATTCTTATTCCCTTCCCTTTGCTGCATGGCCAGAAATAGCATCAGTTGGGACCCAATGTTGCAGGTGCAACTGGGTAATTGGAACCAATCTTCTCCCCCTCCTATTTTTCTCTCATTCATAATTATGCAATGCATGTAGAGCTAGTTCACCCTAGCAGGTGTGATTATGTGGGAGGAAGAATAACAAACAATGTAAATAATATGTACTATCCTGCATTTTTAGTGCCTGCTGACTAGCCTCTGCATCAAGTGAAAATAAATATACAGACAGCAAGACAATTGTTTTTTAATCTGCCATCAGATAAAGAGTTTGTACTTCTAAAATGATCCCTTGGTTTCTGTCTAGTACTAGTACTCTAGTACTCTCTAGTACGCAAGACATGCGTAAATCAGGTCAACCAGTTTTTTCCCTGTAAAGATAAAAAAAGTTAATTTATTCAAAATTCAATAGCATGAATTGTGCCAATTGAGCCTTTGGGAAATATCTCCACACTGAATCGTGAACTCAGATAGATCCCACTCAAAAAAGTAGATCTTTGTATCTTAGTAAGCTCACCTTTTTACGTATATACATACACACACGTATTTTTACTCCTCTGCTTTCCAAAGGATAAAAGCATAGCTGAATCCAATACCTCACTAGCAGATAATGACAAGAACCTGATCCTGGCTCTCATAGAGAATATCTTGGGTAGGGGAATGGTTTAGCGTTTTCTGTTTAAGATCCTTTCCCTCCTTTGTGCCCTTCACCTCAGTCTTTACGTGCAGGTCTTGTTCTGCACCCAGTCCTGGTGTGAGTGGTGGCAGCCCTGCTGCAGTCACAGTACTCGCATCGGTGTGCACAAGGGCTGAAACTGAAATGTGGCTTCTACCACCTTCATTGTCATGTAATTGAGCACTAGCCATGTTGTATGAAAATAACAGAAGAGCTGAGTTCCTTTGGGGGTTTGGTCTAAATCAAAGGAATTATGAATCAGATTGCAAAGCCTGACAAACCGTACCCGACCTTTTGTTAAAGCTGATAGCAAGGTCTCCACAAATGCTACAGGAGTACATTCAGGTCCTAAACATAGGCCCAGAGGTGGATTTCAGTTGCACAACTTTGAACCTAGGAGTATCAATGTGTGAAATATTCAGTGACCTTTCTAAAAACAAATCTAACCTCAAAAAACAAATTGAATCCTCACATTTGCTGACTTTGACACTTCTGTTGCACCCTTTTCCTTCTTTCTTTACAAGGTTGCAGGTCAAGAACCTGCTCCAAATTTCAGTTTCTCAGTCCTGGTACACAGTCATGGGAAGAAAAATGTAACCTTCACCCCAGGCCCCAAAAGCCAGCCCAGCTCCAAAATATTCTGATTGTAGATTTCTTGTAGTCTGAAGAAGCTTGCAATCTACAGAGGCAGCAGAGAAAATAAACACAGAGACGGGTGTAAGGGAGGTAGTTAATCCTGGTGAGGACCAGAGCATGATTTGCCTTTCTGTGCCCACTGCTTCTTTCATTTTTTATTTGGATTGCTGGAGATAATGGGGGTAGTGCAGGGAAAGGATATGGACTTTCAGTACTCTTTTGACATGCATCCCAAAAGGAGGAGCCCACAGAAAGATGAAGAGTTGCAGAAAGATCATGTTCCAGATCCAGGATCTGGCATAGGCAGTGAGATAGCAGTGACATTTGGCAGGGTATATAGAATGAAATCAAAGGCATGCTGGACAGGAACCAAGCTGGGTGAAAGCAAAAATGGAAGATGCTAAGGTAAGGACAGGGGCTTCCAAAAGGTGGGTAAGAGGCTGGAGCATAGAGCAATGTGTGGAGTTCCAAAGTAGGATTTGAACAGGTTGAAGAAGGAGTGATGGTAGACAAGTCACTCAGGCTCTCATCTTCACTGTCTGTAAAATGAGGATGATAATATCTGCCTAACACAGACGCCCCTGTTGCAAGGCTAAATTCACCTGTGCAAAGAATACTAATGTGTTTAGTTTATATTCTGTGCACCACATGCAAAACCCATGCATTTAATTCCATCAAAATCTGGGAGAGTAAGCCCATTTCCATCTGGATTTGTAAATGTAAAATGCAATTATTATTGGTTATAGGATTGTGATCGTTAGTGATTATTCCTGAGAAGATTTTTCTTTTTATATTTATACATATAACAGAGTAGTTTTTAGGTCATATATAAATTGGAGGAAATAGCCATTTTCTGGACTAACCTTACACAGTTGGTGAGCTAACCTTAAAAAGAAAGATACTTTTAAACTGTCTGCTAAAGGTAAGCCTGTAAGTAATAACTCATTTGATTACTCTTTCCCTGTAGGATGAATGCCCAGACTTAGCTCTGTGATGAGCGCATTTGCAGCACCCTCCTTAACTCCATAACTGAACAATATCTGCAGAAAAATCCTGTAGAAGCACTGTTTTGCCTTGCTCCATTTCAGTCCCACACCTTGAATGTCAGAGGTGTGCGCGAGCCCGTAGCCATTCAGGCAGCAGAGCCCTGTGAGTCCATGTCCGTATTGACAGAGAGCAAGCACAAATTGTGTGTTAATTTGGCTTTATGAATCTTCTACATTAATCTGACATCAGCAACAGCTTCTCTTTTGAGAAGCCAGTGGCATGTAGCTGCACAGTCATTAGGATTTCAAGTTGCACTTCTATTCAGTGGCTAACAGGTGGGTTTTAATGAGGTCTCATGGACCTCATGGTGCTGTGGGCAGAAGGGGAGGCTTCTCAAAGCACCAGTCCCTCTGGGAAATACACATTCAGATGTTTCTGGAAATCCTGCTTGTTAATCGCCTGCGTGTTGTGGGACTGGAATGCCTTTGAAAGTCTCTGGTGGCTCAAGGCCTCAGGGATGGAGCAATGACTTCCAGTGAGCCACGTGCCTCCACATCACTGATTCAGCGTGTCATGCTGTGCAACAAACATCTCCCCAGGCAGACGAGAAGGTGCTTGTCACGCTCAGGCTGTGAGACGAGGATATCCTCCGAGCAAACAAAGGAAACCTGGACATCAACCTTGTAGAAATATAGTTTTATCCTTGAATGGAGAGAGCTGTGAACCATAGAAAATCCCTTTTTTTTTTTTCTAGGAAGGAGACAAATTCCTGTGTCTTTATGAGGAAAATTTTCTAGATGTCAGTTCAACAGCTGACACACAGCAGACTCCCAGTGTGAAAGGGACCTTGACCCAGTGTACAAGCCTGGACAGAGACCTGCCATGAAGTTGCCTCACGCAGCCACGAGTGAGTTGGAGAGTCTTGCAAAAAAATTTATTTGGAAAATCTGAAGTTTATCGAACATACGAATGTCCCAGAGCAAGATCTAAACTTGAAAAATAACTGCTGTTTTGGCATATTCATGGCAACCGCTGGGTTTCAGGCTGGCTTAAGGGCAGAATGTGTTTTTTCTTTTGGTCTGCTTTAGGTGTCAGAAGATAACACAGATCTCCCTCAGAATGCAGTTTATTTTCACACCTCTGTTCTGCAGGCTATTAGGACTATCTCTCTGTAAGCCTACCTCCATTTCACCTGGCTTTTTGCAGTACTTCAATAGGGAGTAAAAAATAATTTTAAAAAAGCAGTGCATTAAGACACTGTTCTTATCTTAGCTATGGAGTAGGTAAGGAAAATTTATCTGCAAGCACGGTATCATTTTTAAAAATATTTTGAGAAGGTATCATTTAACTTTGAAAGCATCCAAATGATACCACCAACTGAAATCACAGAAATTCCTTCATGTCTAGTCTGGCAATTCCGTATATATGCAGCTAACAGAATATACTGTATCTGCTGTATTGGGGCTGAAATTTGTTTGTGAGATATTTTGCATTGAGGGAACCCGGCCAAAAAATTCTCAAGAGACGGGTTGATAACTGCCATCAGAAAGGTCAACAATGTTTAGCTGTTGCTGTTTACGGCAGGTTTTAAAATGGGGACAGAGAATTTTTCCAATAAGAGGCTTTTGTGCTCTGCCTTGTCTTGAAGTGAAATGTTGATATCCATTGAGAGTTATGGAAATTGATTCAGTCATGACCTTTTCCAAAACTCTCTCAGTCTATGATGACCCTGTTAAATGGAAATATTTGCTTGCTTAGAAGTACTGGAGCCACTTTTTCAGGTGCCTACTGAGGTGTGCTTTTATATTTTTGACATTTTACTTCCTTCAAAGGATGAATGGGGCTGATGCTTTGACATATTTGTCATTTTGACTTGAATTCCTTGCTGTTCTCTGAAGAGCAGTCACTCATGTGCTAGAGATCTTGTTTCTGTCAGAGCAACATTAGCCAAGTAGTCATTTTCATCTTACTTTACACAGCTAAATTAAAAGTAGGGGCATATACCGCTTTGCTCTTCAGCCTCTGAGCCATCACTTTGTACGGTAAATGCAGAAAGTGAAAGGTTTCCTCACTCATGTTGTGCGCTGAAGCAGGATTATCTGTTAAATGAGCACAACTGCTGGGTTCTCCCACTGATGTGCTCATATGCACTGATGGAGAGTTACTCTCTGCATGCGATAAGATTGGGTAATCTATGTCTGGCTTAGCCTCTCCAGCCTTTGGTAGGCCAAAGATGCAGAAGAGCATGCGCTATCTGGCTGAACAACCAGGGAGGAAGAGAAGGACATGAAAGGGAAGGCTTTGTCCTACCAGCAGCCTCCCTTGAATGCCAGTGCTCGTTTTGAAGCTTAACAGTAGTAGCCTCATTTCTGTACCATCATTTATACCTTTCATTAACATTGATTTTTTCCCTTCCCTTGTAGAATCCTTTGGTTAATTTGTTTTTAAAACGTTGTACGGTAATTATTTTATTTAAATGAATCATCTGACAAACAGGTTCTTCATCAAGCTTGTCACATACTCTGCTTCTTTCTCTTTTAACCTGGACCTTAACAATAAATTCTAAACTTGGTTGGAAGTTCTCAGCAGAATATGGGAGAAGATAAACTATTTCCTGAATTGTTGGATTTCATTTAGAAAACAAGGAAGAAGTCAACATTATGGAAAAGCGAGATTGTACCTGCTGCTTTGTTTGTGATGCAAATTTATAGACTGATTCATCTCTTTTTACACACATAGGTCCCAATAGAAAAATCAAGCTCAAGTAAGTAGCAGTTCAAGCAAGTTTTCCCAAACTTCAGTCACAGCAAACAATGATTTCCTCCATGAACTCTCGTGGATTTTGATCATGGGAAGCAGGGCACCCCTCAGTGCTTACTTCAGGGTGTAATCAGGAGAACATACAGTCAAGTAAACATTTAGTAGTTTGGAAGAATGATGTTAGTGGTCTCAAAACCTCCCTGTCCTAGAGGTGGAAGCAGGGGAGCAATAGCTTTCAGAGACTCTAAATGGCACCCTGTTCAACATCTCCATTTCAGCTGAAGGAGAAGAGCTGAAGGAGAGCCCTCTGGAGAAGGATTTGGGGATGTTGGCTGATGAGGGACTCAGCATGAGCCTGCAGTATGCGCTTACAGCCCAGAAAGCCAGCAGTATCCTGGGCTGCATCAAAAGAAGTGTGGCCAGCAGGGCAAGGGATGTGACTGTCCACCTCTGCTCTCATGAGACCCCACCTCCAGTGCTGCGTTTAGCTCTGGGGCCCCAGCACAAGGAGGACATCGAGCTGTTGAAGCAGGTCCAGAGCAGGCCACAAGGATGATCAGAGGGCTGGAGCACCTCCCCTGTGAGGAGAGGATGAGACAGTTGGAATTGGTCAGCCTGGAGAAGAGAAGGCTTTGAGGAGCCTCATTGTGGCTTTCCAGTACCTGAAGAGGGACTACAGGAAAGGTGGGGAGTGACTCTCTCTTTATTAAGGAGTGTAGTGATAGGACAAGGAGTAATGGCTTTAAACTAAAAAAGGATAATTTTAGATTAGGTATTAGGAAGAAACTTGTTACTCTGAGGATGGTGAGGCACTAGCGCAGGCTGCCCAGAGAAGCTGTGAATGCCCCCTCCCTGGAGGTGTTCAAGGCCAGGTTGGATGGGACTTCTAGCAGCCTGATCCAGTAGAAGGTGTTCTTGCCTATGGCAGGGGGGTTGAAATTAGGTGATTCTTAAGGTTCCTTCCAATCCAAACCATACTATAATTCTATGAACTATATTTCATGCATATATTTAACCCTTAGTTCAAGAAGGACAGGGAACTGCTGGAGAGGGTCCAGCGCAGAGCCACCAAGATGATGAAGGGAGTGGAGCATCTCCCTTATGAGGAAAGGCTGAGGGAGCTGGGTCTCTTCAGCTTAGAGAAGAGGAGACTGAGGGGTGACCTAATTAATGTCTATAAATATGTAAAGGGTGGGTGTCAGGAGGATGGAGCCAGGCTCTTTGCTGTGACATCCAGTGACAGGACAAGGGGCAACGGGTGCAAGCTGGAACATAGGAGGTTCCGCTTAAATATGCGGAGAAATTTCTTCACAGTGAGGGTGACAGAGCACTGGAACAGGCTGCCCAGAGAGGTTGTGGAGTCTCCTTCTCTGGAGACATTCAAAACCCGCCTGGATGCGTTCCTGTGCGATCTGCTCTAGGTGTTCCTGCTTCAGCAGGGGGATTGGACTAGATGGTCTTTCGAGGTCCCTTCCAGTCTCTAACATTCTGTGATTCTGTGATTTATCAATGTCTTGAAAACCTGTCCTTTTCCTACACAGACCTACCCAGACTATCTCACCAGCAAACTAAAACATGTAACCAAAGATCTCTGCAAGTGCATTATTGCTATGTTAACATGTACAAAAGAAACCTGGGAAATGTGTTAAAAGTGTACTAACATATTGATCTGACTTTCAGAGAGATATATCTGAATATATTTGAAGATGGTTCACATGCAGTTTTGATTAGCTTGCTTAACAAAACCTTCACTCTTTTCATCACTCTTCCTTTTCCTCCACTCCTTTCCCCTGCCTAGTGAATTTCTATTATTTTAGGGGAACCAAGCAAAAATTCTGTAAAAGTCTGCTAATTAATTAATTATAAATATCTTCTGAATATACATAAATTAAAATTAATCTCAATCTAATAGGCAACTTATTAGAGGTCTGGAAAAAGTCCTAGTCCTAAAATGAGAAAGTGTTTGCATTTGTGGATATGCATAGGACATGAAGACTACCTCACAGTGGCTGAAAGACATTATCTTAAGTTAAAAAACAAACAAACAGAACAATCAGAGTACAATAATAGTTTCCATGGTGGAGAAGATTCTTTGCTAACATCACCCAGACTAAATAAAAAGTTATCTTAAACAACTGATTATACTCAATGACTTCCACCTTGCCTTATGAAATAATGTTCTGCTGATTGTAGTAGGAGTCCAGGCAAAACAAAACAGTTGTTTGTTGCTGGCCCAAGACCAAAATTACATTATTTCTAATGGAAAATACTCATCTTCCTCAAGGAAGAAAGGAGGAAAAGTATATTTTATTGAATCAGAAGAGAGATAAGCTTGTTGGTATCATTACTGTCACAAGGAATTATAGGGTCTGAAAGAACTACATAACTAAAATACAAGTCTGAAACACATCTAGTAAATGAGAACATTGCTTAAGTTGGCAAAATTGCTGAAGTCATGTTAAGGTGTTGTTAAACATGGTTTTGAGAGATAATATATAATGCTATGAATTCAAGAGTAGCTAGAAATTGTATTGCCAGCTTGGGTTTGATAGCCTCCAGTGTTTTCATTGTGGGGTTAAAATTCAAAACAGGTTTTAATTCCACTGTGTTTCCATTTCCTGATTGTCAGCTAATGACTACACTATTCCTACAGTGGTGACATCAAAATTCTGAGAGATTGCAGCACATTAGCTGAATACATACTGAGGCTCAGAAAGTATAAAGTTATATCTAAGGCCCAAATTTCACATGGGGAAATATGAAAATATGTAACAGAGAAATTCAAAGTATTCTCTAGTGACTTGCACTAAATGAGTAAATTATACTTGCAAAATCAAGTACTGAAGCTGGAAATTGCTGTTTAAAGGAGCTATTTTTTTTCAAATTAGCTGTGTTTGTTATGCATTCATCAAATCCCAGTGCTCCCAGACAGTTTGAATGTGTTGTTGGCATAATAGAGTCTCTAGAGGCTAGAGGAAGTAGACATCCCAGTATAAGTGGGACAGCCTGTTGACTTGAAACATAGCCACCTTCTCCATCTCAGAATATATAGGGAAACAATTAATAATGCTTTCAATGTTAAAACTGCTTCTTTACAGGTCCTCTTCTGGAAAACATGCTTCCATGTTACAGTTCTGATTCACATCATTGGTTCTAACAAGGATCAAGAAGTATATACCATTTCAGTTTGAAAGCTGGAAAATAAGTTCTGGCAAATTGAGCGGAGATCAAAGAGCGGTTGCCTGACTGAAATTGCACAGAATGGGTTGGGACACCTCATTGTTCAAATAGTTCAAAACAGATGTTAAGAAAAATGTTTGGAGGTACAAGTTGAAAGCAATTGTGCTAGATGCAGCAGTGTCCTTGCAACGGGACTTCTAAAGCAGTGCCATGAGAGTACTGGTAGGCATTACACCACTGGAGACATCGCTCACCACTTTGGCACAGAAGTGGTAAGAACAACGTGTGGCTCAGCTATATCAAAAAGGTCAGCTTATGCAGTAATGGGCTTTGAAAGAGCAAAAATATTCACCTGTCCATGAGTAAACTGAGAAATGGCCAACAATGTTGCCTAGGATGCAAATAATAACAACAAAAAAACCCCTACTAAGGCAAAGACCTTGAGTGGAAATTTTCAGTCCATTTTTACCCAAGCTGCTACTTCTGAATATGGAACTTGTACTGTCAAGACCTGTACAAACACTTCAGAAAATGTCTCCGGCACATCCAAGTTTCATCTCTAAACATCGATCAGATTGAGCAAGGAGAACAAGAGCAATGAATATCACTACTTTTATAGTTGGGAACTCGACAGAAGTTTTCACAAACATTTAAGCGTTTTACTTGAGAAAGCCTGAATGATAAACAAGCATCATCTTTCACAGGTGTTTGCCTAACCAACATTCATAATATTGAGTTAACCTACGGTGACATCGTAGATAAAAACTAATGATCCAATGTGCTTTTGCTTTAGTGCTTTTAACAGCAATTTAACTGTTTTCCTTTATGAACACTCCGCTTATTGTTACTCATAATTTATTTTTCTCTTTTTATGCACAGTGATGAAGAGGTGAATAATACTTCTCATTTATCTCTGTATCAACAGGAGGGATCTTTGAAACTGTGGAAAATGAGCCTGTTAATATTGAAGAATTGGCTTTCAAGTTTGCAGTCACCAACATTAATAGAAACAGAACACTGATGCCTAATACGACATTAACCTATGACATCCAGAGAATTAACCTTTTTGATAGTTTTGAAGCCTCGAGAAGAGGTAATTATCTCAATTACTGTGTCAGTAACATACGTGTTCTATACCACCTTGCCTTACCCTGATCTCTTCTTCTCCAATTGTAATATGTGTATACAAACGGTAACATAAAATTTATATTTCAACTAAGAATCAAGATGAAGTTGGACTTGTCATCTAGTTTCTGATAAGACACCTACATCCTGTCTGCATGCTAAGAGCCCCAGATGGAAGGTGGCAGGTCCAACCAGTTTTTCTTTCCAAAAAAATAGATTTGCCACCTGGAATTCTGCAGAAAATGATCACTGCCTAACAGGGAACACAGTGGGATGTCACAACCCATAATTAGGACAGGCATGCAGATATCCATTATTCATAACAAATTATTTCTATTGTAGTTTGAAGAGCAGAGGCCAGTAGTCTCTCAGTCCTGAAATATTAACCCTTCAGCTGGTTAGAGACAGAAGTGCAATCCTCTGTTATAAACAACTATAAGACAAGGACTGGACAAGTTAGGAATTTTTTGCCTATTCTCCCATTTTTCCCAGGGGGAAAATTATGGTCAATTATTTGCATCTCACATACTTGCAGACCAAAACAGAAGTGGGAAAAAACCCATACCTTTCCTTAAGCAC